>JAKWJD010001765.1:29341208-29441208 GCA_027705065.1 Solanum peruvianum | reverse complement strand
TTGGACCAACTAATAAGATAGGGTCACAATTAAGCAACTTTATAGGAACAATTACAAGGAATCCTAGCTTCATCACTTGATGTACACTAGTTGGCATGTGCTGCCAAAGGATACAAAAAATCGCATGTGGGAATACATCAATGTAAAAACAACCACTCTTGAGAATTCAAATTATTTTTTTTACTTACTGAAACTAAATATATTTTATTTTGCATATTCCAAATTTAGAAGGAACGAAGTGGGTGATGACTGGTCTTAGTGATTCTTGGAGGCGACAAAAGCAAAAAATAAAAAAGAATTTTTTTGATAAAAATAGTACCCTTGAGGATATGCAAGAAAAATGTCCTGATTGCATTCCACATAATCAATTCCGCCAGTTGATTGAGTATTGGAAACACCCAACTGTTCAAGTAAATTTTAAATGTTGTATTTCCACTCATCGACTAATTATGCATCATATCTTTTCTTTTTATACATATTAATTCAATTATCTCTTTGTTTTTAAAAAAGGGCTATATGCGAGATGAATTCTCAAAACCGGAAAAAATAAAAGTGGAGGCATCGAATGGGAACGATTAATTTTTCTAGAGTACGTGTGTCATTGGTAATACTTAGCTGACATTTTATACAGAATTTGATTTTAATTTTTATGTACTTTATAATAACTTACTGATTTTTTAAAATTTCTTTCGATATAATCTGTTGCGTGCAGCCACAGACAACAACGAAGAATCATCAAAGCCTGAAATATTTATTGCAACTCGTACCAAGACGAAAAAGGAAACCCAGGCTGATACCCAAGTTGCAATATCATCTCAAATGGAGGAGTTGAGGTTAATCTATGGAAAACTTACATGGTAAAAAAATTGGCCGAGACCATTATCTCCAACCATTAGTAGGAGTTTCTTGGTTCTAGCGGGTTATTATCTAAGTTTTGTGAATGTTTTTGTGTCCATTGCATGTCCCTTGACTTCTTTGACCCAAAGAATAAGAAATTTGAGTGGTCGGAGGCATGTGAGAGAAGTTTCCAAATCTTGAAAGATTTGCTTACTTTCGCTCTAGTTTTGACTTTACTTGAGGGTACAAAGGTATTTGTTTTGTATTCTGATTCATCCCAAGTTGTTTAGGGTGTGTGCTTATGCAACATGGGAAAGAGTGGCCTATTATTCTACACAACTTAAGGAGCATGAGAAGAACTATCAAGATCATGATCATCAGTTAGCGGCCGTGGTATTTTCCTTAAAAATATGGAAGCCATACATTTGTGGTGTTCATAACGAAATGTATACCACCAACAAGAGTCTTCAACATGTGTTTACACAAAAGGAGTTGAATATCCGATAAAAAATATTGTTGGAATTGTTGAAACATTACGACATGACTATTCTCTATAAACCCATAAAGACTAATGTGGTGCTGCATGCTATAAGTCATATGACCATAGGTAGTGTGTCACATGTAGAGTAAGCCAAGAAAGACCTAGTGAAAGATTTTCATAGGTTGTATAGATTGGGTTTTAAATTACAAGATTATGTGAATGGTTGTTTTATAGTCCATAATAACTTCGGATCATTATTTGTAGTTGATGAGAAGTCAAAACAACACCTTGATACCATTGATTTTGTTGAGATAATCAGTTCTTTGCAAGCTTAAAAAGTCATTCTGTTCAGGGGAGGATGGTGTCTTTAGGTATCAAGGAAGGTTGTGTGTTCCCAATATAGATTTTTTTCGGAAACGGACTCTTGAAGAAGCTCATGGTTCCGATTAAATTGTTCATCCGGGTTCGACAAAGATGTAGCATTACCTTAGGGAAGTGTTTTGGTGGGAATGCTTGAAGAAGGACACAACAAAATCAAAGTCGGGTGGTTTACTTCAATAAATCAAAGTTCAAACATGGAATTGGGAAGACATCAATATGGTTTTCTAGGAGGTTGGCCTCGGACACAAAAACAATATGACTTCATATGGGTGGTTTCTGATAGGTTGATCAAATCCGCTAGTTTTATTCTCATCAAGTCTACCTATTAGACGGAATATTATGCAAGGATCTTCATTGATAATATTGTGTGTCGCTATGGTATTCCATTATCCATCATATTGGATAGGGTTCACAATTCATATCTAGATATTAGAGGTAATTCCAAAAAGGGATGGGTAACAAGGTGAAGCTAAGCACCACTTTTCATCCCCAAATGAGTGGTCAAGCAGCGCATTCTATTCAAACCATTGAGGATATTCTTAGGGCGTATATCATTGATTTCAATGGAAACTGCGATAAGTATTTGCCTATGGTGGAGTTTTCTTACAATAATATCTACCATTCATCCATATTTTTAGGTCCTTATGAACCTTTGTATGTTAGGAGGTGTAGATCTCAAATTGGATAGTTTGAAGTGGGTGAGTCTTATTTTTTGGGTCCCGATTTGATTTAAAAGACATTGGAAAATTTTCTTATCATTATAAATCACTTGCAAACATCCTATAGCCGGTAAAAGTATTATGCCGATCATAGGAGAAGGGATTTAGAATGTGAAGAATGCAATAAGCTATACTTAAAATTTTCGCCTATGAAAAGGGTGGTTAGATTTTAAAAGAAAGGGATGTTCAGTGCTCCTTATGTGGGTCTCTACAAAATCTTGCAAAGGGTTAGTGATATTGCCTATGTGTTGAAACAACCTAGTTAACTGGCTTTGGTTTATATGGTTTTCCATGTTTCTATGCGTAAGTAGTGTATGGCTGACCTAAATTCAATTCTTCTATTGAAGGTCTTGGATTTAAGGGTAACCCCTCCTACGAGGAGGTTTCGCTTCAAGTCCTTGATCGTCACGTCACGAGGTTTAGGAACAAGGAGGAGGCATCCGAAACCTATTATGGATTAACCACCTAGTTGAGGGAGAAACATGGGAGGTCGAGGCCGACATGATGTCACGCTTTCCTCATCTCTTTTCTTTCTATGGTTAGTTATTCCTACTATGGTAAAAGGTTTTTTTAAAAAGGAACTAAGTGGAAAAAAATGCTCTTTTGCTTGAATTGCACTTCATTGTGTCTTCGGTATGTTGTTGCCTTCATATGTGATATTGAGCGTGTCGCTATTCGAGATAGAAACATTGACATAATTTAATCCTAAATGATATGTTTAGCCCATGTTGTTGTTCTTATAAGAAATTCTTCATGTTGAGACTTTAAGCCTCTAAGGGTGAAAATTGATGTTTTTGATCATACAGGTCAATGCCATGATTATGTATCTAATGGAATTGTGTAATACTCCTTGAGTTGTAAGTCATATGGAAGTTTTTATTGATATGGAATATTGTGCATTGGTTGCTAGTCTTGAGACTATCCCATCCCTTTAAAAGTTTAGTGTCATTCGGGGTCGAATGTTCCAAAGGGAGGGGGGGCATAACGTAACACTTCAAAAAGTCGAGAGCTACCATAGAGACTGACATGAGTATTTAAAAGTTTTGGTACTGTTTTACTCCATAAATGGTTTTTCTTCAAAACTCATTGTTTATGACTAATGATGAGGAATTATGATTTTCTATGGCTAGTTAAGTATGCATTGTTTAATAATTGATATTGTATTGTTGGTTTTCGTGTGGAGCATGTTCTCTCACCAATTCATGGATTCAATTATGTTATATCTATCAGTTATTTCATGTTGATTTGAGGATTCGAACTATATCTTGAATGAACTCATAAATGAATCATTCCCCTTAACCCTAACTAGGAATTGATCTTGTATATGACCTTAATGGTTGGGATTGGTTATGATTTTGTGTATTTCACTATAATATTGAATTATACTGGTAAATTAAGAGTATATTTTTTATGAAGGTTATTTGAAGCAATAGGTAAGTCTTCTAAAGTCATGATCACTCTTTTATGTTGATGTTGGCCTATAATTGACGAAGTTATGTAATTTGAAGTATATATTATGCTATTATGAATCTATGATGGGCTACGAAAATGTTAAACATGGGATCATGTTAATGATTTTATAATGGAAGGTAGATGATATTCTCTTTAATGCCGTACAAAGTATAACTATGATGTGTTAATCACACTAATGAAGGGTCATGATGAAACAAAATTCACATCGTAAACCTAATGAGATAACGATTATTTTATACAAGGTGTTAATATCCTATGGCCTATTATAAGATTGTTAACTAATGATAACTTAATGGCAATTCAAAAAGGGAATAGCTTAGCATCGAGTGAATTATATATGAGAGGTGTCCCTTCAAATGATTGAAGGAGTGTTCACATTGACTCTCATGAGATAGAGGTTGCAATGTAATGTGGAACTATGGGTACGAATACATCTCCTAGTTCTTGATATGCTTCCTCCATAGAAATATTAGCTAGTGGATCAACCTTGAATGCTATGTTCATGTTTTGGTTCTACTTTGGCTTGTAGACCACCTTCTTTCGGTGTGGGATTTCATGATATCGATTCCATGTTTATCTTAAATGGTGTAATGTTCGTTAAGGCGATGATGTCCTCAATTAAACTGAAAGACTAAAATAAATAAATTTTTACTAGGGGGAATTGAGGAGTCTACATAATATAGGTAGGGGCATGTAACTCTTCCTAGACATTGCCCATGTTTACTCTATGGGATGTCCTAGGAGATTGTCCTTATGCAATATGATAATATGAAATTCATAATTCTTATGTTGTTCTTACATGATATTGTCTATGATGATGATATGTTTTGATGAATACTAATGATATAAGTTGTATGAAGAAAAGCATTTCTTACGGCTCCTATATTTTTTACTTGATTATATGGGGTTATGGGGTTTCTCATGATCATTGCATATGTAGTATTGGGATGGGATCATTGGTAAGTATTTGTAGGTTATATTGATATGAACTATTGAACATGAAATGTCAATATAGCTTTTGATAATATGTCTTTGGTTATGATAATTCTTGTATTGTTGTAAAACTCTTGAAATTCCATCTCTCATGAGATAGAGGCTTCCATGAAATTTGTAACTATTAGTGTATAATACATCTCTTAGTTAATGAACAATGTTTCCACCATAGGATACTAGCTAGTGGATCTACCTAGAATGTTATGTCATGTTTTGTTGAACTTTGGTCGGGAGACCACCTATTTTTGGTGTGGGATTTTACTATACCAGATTCCATGTTTACATCACATGGTCTATGTCGATTTAGGAGAATGTTCGCTCATGTAAAATGAAAGACAAGTAAATTAACGTTGATTAGGGTAACTTGAGGATTTTTCTTAGCATAGGTGGGGTATGGGATCTACCTAGACCTTGCACAAGTTGAATGCAAGGGAATTCCTAGGAGATTGTACATATGTAATATGATAACATTAAAGGTATGATGCTTATGATATCTGTAGTTACTCTTACATGAATTTTATTATGCTAATGAACATGTTATTGGTCTATATTGCTTAATAAGGTGATGACTACTTATGTTATAAGTTATACAAAGCAAAACTTTACTTATGGTCTCCTATTTTATCTATTTAGTTGTGTGGGGTTAGGGGCTTCACATGACCATTGCACTTGTAGGTTGGAATGGGATCATTGCTAATTGTATTGTATGACATGCTTATGTAATCTTTTGAATATGAATTGTTCACATGACTCTATGATAATATGTCTTTGATTATGATCATGCTTTGTGTTGATGTAATCATTAACTTGTACATTGTTCTATTTTATGTGCATTGAAGACATTCATATGACTTAGCATGCTTTTCAATGAACTGATAAATGATGTTTTTCATGCATGTGTTTAAATATTATGTGCATATACCCATACTTAGTAAATATTGCGTACTAACTCAATTACTTCATATTACTACGAATCTAGTGTCCGACCATTGAAAATTTAAGAAGGTAAATTGAAGAAGCTTGGAACCCTTTCTCCAAGTATTGGTAGATCCTCACGTTTGGGGATGCTGTCTTTCATAGTCTAGCTTATGAAGACATTAATAGTTTTAAGAATATTCTATTTCCATTTCAGTTCTCTGGTTTCTTTTTATTAAGGCCTATATAGAATATTGACTTTATATTGCCTAAGTCTAGATTCATACTCTTTAGATGGTTATATACATGTGAGACAAGTTTTCAGAATATTTTTTGATAATATGAATGTTAAATATGAAGTCTCAGTATACTTCACATACTATTAAAAGTTTTTACTTTTTCTATAATTTTAAGTGATGACATGTTATGACAAATGCTCAGGGCTTTTCTGAGTCTTCTACTAGGATGGTGCCGTCGGCCACTTCTGTGGTGTACTCTTCAGGTGTGACAAACTATGTATTAGAGGATGAGTTTAAATATCATTAGGATCAATGTCACACTAATCCACATTGCATAGTATCTTGTTCATGATTGTGAAGCGGACCACAATTATGAATGAGAGGGTATGTGATGACTAGATGTCTTCTCTTTCTTGATAATTCTATGTTGTGCCTTTAAAGTTTTTACGCTATGTGTCTTTTACCATCTAATTTATTTCTTGTGGTTTTAGGAGATGAACACATTAAGGACAACCGCGAGAAGAGTTTGAGATGAGATTGTGAATAAGTGAGCTACTCCCTTAGGCAATCGAAATGCTCTTTGATGCTGCAAACGAACAAGTATCGGTTAATCCTCCTACAATGATGGATGGTGCGGAGAGGGAAGTCTTTTTTCTAATGTCCCAAGCCATCACTACCAATGCACTATCCATTACGGCACAACCTAACAAGGAGGTTGTTCCTCTAGATTACACACGTGCTAGAATTATGGCTAGCTATTTGAGAGATTTTACGAGGATGAATCTTCCAATTTTCGTTGGACTAAAAGATGATGAACACCCCCAAGACTACTGTGAAGGCTGAACTTGCTTCTTATTAACTCAAGAACATGGCTCAGACGTGGTACAATCAGTGGAAGGATAGTAGGCTTAAGGTGGTTGTCCCATGACTTGGGAAATCTCAAAAAGGGCATGTATTGACTGATTATTCCCATGGGAGAAAAGGGAATCTAAGGTAGAGGATTTTATCAAACCTTCATCAAGAAGGAATTAGTATTAATGAATACTCTTTGAAATTCATTAAGATATATAACTATGCTTCTTGTTTGGTTCCAATGCCAGAGATGAAATGAGAAGTTATGTACCGGGTATGACCTAAGAGCTTAAAGGAGAATGTTTTGCGTCAAAGCTTCATGACAATACAGAACTTTCAAGGTTGATGGTTCATGCTCAAATGGTTGAGTATAGTCGTCTATGGAAGAATAATAAGGAAGCTAAGAAGGAAAGGTCTTTTGAAAGTAGTTCTACTAAGAGTAGGCTTGAGTGAAATACAGGTCTAAGTTCAAGAAGAGGTTTTAAAATTTGGTTCCTTCTATATTCTCCATGGATTGCAATGATAGATGTTCTTATCCAAAACATCAAAAGGAGAGAAATGTTCTTCAACCAAAACAGATACTAACTTGTGGTAAGTGTGGTAAGAAACATGTTGGTGAATGTCTTGTTTGGACTAATAGTTGCTATCATTTTTGCAAGGGTGGAAAAATAGTGAAAGACTATCCTAATATGATAAGCCAAGGCAAGGGGAATGGCTAATATCAATAAAGCATTCCTAGTTCTGAAGGTCCCTAAGGAACTGTTTCTATGCACTCAAGGTAGGGGTGAATAAGAGAACTCTCCCGACGTTGTGACGGGTATGTTACAAGTTTTCCCAGTTAATGTTTATTTATTAGTTGATGCATGTGCTACTCTTTCTTTTGTTAGATCTTGGTATCTAGGAAGTTAGATGTACTTGCCGATGTTTCCATTGAACCCTTTTTGGTTTGTACCCCGATGGGTGTATGGTTGCAAAAAGTGTCTATAGGAAATATCCTGTTATGCTGCACAATAAAGTCACTCTTGTTGGTTTGGTCGAACAAGAAATGTTTTATTTTAAAATCATTTTTTGTATGGATTGTCTTCATTATTTTATTGTTTCCATAGATTGTAGAACAAAGGTTGTAAAGTTATAATTTTTAAATGAATCTATTTTAGAGTGAGGGGTCAAATCAATTCTAGCATGAAGGCTTGTAAGTTGATATCCAAAGGTTGTCTATATAATCTGGTGAGGGTTAAGGACCTAGAATGTGAAACTCCTTATATTGAGTCAGTCCATGTAGTAAGGGAATTCCCAAAGGTTTTTCTTAATGACCTTCCAAGTGTTTTTCCCGAATGGGATATTTTCTTAGGCATTAATTTATTACCGAATACGAATTCTATTTCTATTCCTCCATATAAGATGGCTCTGGATGAATTGTAAGAGTTGAAGCTAAAACTCAAACATTCACTAGACAGGAGTTTTATTAAGCGTAGTATTTCTCCATGGGGTGCTCTGATCTTGTGTGTGATGAAGAAAGATGGGTGTTTTAGAATATGCATTGATTATGGCCAATTAAATAAGGTCACCATAATGAACAAATATCGTCTCCCTATGATTAATGATATCTTTGATCAAATCCTAGGTTTTATCTATTTTTCCAAGATTGACTTATGTTTGGGATATCGCTAGCTTAGGGTGAGAGGTGAAGGGTTTCCCAAAATACCTTTCCGAATTAGATATGGTCAATATGAATTTCTAGTTATGTGTTTTTGGTTACCAAATGCCCGAGAAGTTCTTTTGGACCTAATGAATCGAGTTTTAAGAGATTACCTCGACTCATTTGTGATTGTATTCATTGATGATATTTTGATATACTCCAAGAATGAAAATGATCATGAGAGTCACTAGAGGTTGGCCTTGCAAGTCTCAATGAACACAAACTTTATGCCAAATTTAGTAAGTTTGAATTTTTGTTGAGGTCGCTTGCTTTTCCTGTCCATATTATATCCAATCGTGGTCTAGAGGCTGATACAAAGAAGAGACATACGGTAAGAAATTAGCCTACACATTTGACTCCCAAAGATATAAGAAATTTCTCTGGAATAGATGGGTATTATAAAAGGTTTGTTGATGGATTTTTTTCACTTTATTCTCCTTTGAAAGCCTTGAACAAAAAGAAGTTGAAGTTTAAGTGGTCTCCAGCTTGTGAAAAAGGTTTTCAAAAGTTGAAAGATAAGATTACCTCCGCTCCAGTATTGACCATACCGAAGGGCAATGAAGTCTTTATAGTATATTATGATACTTCCTGAGTGGTCTTGGGATGTATCCTCATGCAGCATTGTATGATGATAGCTTATGCTTCTAGGCGACTCAAAGTTCATAAGAACAATTATCCAACTAATGTCCTTGAGTTAACTGCTCTAGTTTTTTCCTTGAAAATATGGAGACATTATTTTTATTATGTGCATCTAAATGTATTTACTGACCATAAAAGTCGTCAATATGTGTTTACACAAAAAGATTTGAATCTCCAATTGTGAAGATGGTTAGAATCATTGAAGGATTATGACATGAGTGTCTTTTACAATCGTGTCAAGGACAATGTGGTTGTGGATGCTTTGAGTCGTATGATTATGGGTAGTGTGTCTCCTTCGGATGAAGAGAAGAAAAAACTTTTAAAAGATGTTCATTGGCTTGCTCGATTTGGTGTGCGGTTAGAAGAATATACAAATGGTGGTTTCACGGTCCATTATAATTCCGACTCATCATTAGTAGTGGAGGTGAAATCTAAGCAGCAACGTGATGCACTATTAATGGAGTTTGTGGAATCTGTACATTATAATCTCAATGAGTCATTCTCTGAAGTGGTTGATGGTGTTCTGAGTTACCAAGGGTCATTATGTGTACCAAATATTGAGGATTTGAGATATCGAACTTTAAAGAAGACCATATGTCTTGCTATACTATACATTTGGGTGCCACCAACATGTATTGTGACCTTAGAGAGATTTGTTGGTGAAATTTTTTTAAAAGGGACATAGCAGAGTCGTTTGCTAATTGTCCAAATTGAAAACCTATTATCGTTAAGAATCTTAAACATGGTTGTTTATCCCATATCTAGGATGTTCCTACTTTAATGTGGGAAGCCATCAATATGGACTTCGTAGGTGAGTTGCCTCTAACCCTGAGGCAAAATGATCAATCTTTGTTATTGTGGATAGTTTGACCTAATCTTCCCATTTTGTTCTTGTCAAGTCCACTTACACGGCTGAAGATTTTCAAAGGATCTACATTAAAGAGATAGTGATTCTTGATGGGATTCCTTTGACAATCAATTCTAATAGAGGCACCCAATAAATTGCTCATTTTTGGAAGGCTTTTCAAAACGGTGTAGGTACTTAAGTGAAACAAAGCACCTCATTTCATCCTCAGATGGAATATTTTATTGATTTCCAATGAAACTGGGATGGTCATCTACCATTGATTGAGTTCTCTTAATACAATAGTTATCTTTCGAGCGTCTCTTCGGCGCCTTTTGACGCTCTTTACGGTAAAAGCTGTAGATATGTGGTTTGATGGTTTGAGGTTTGTGATTCCTCACTCCTTGATCCAGAGATTTTCTATGAGGCTATAAAGATAGATTGAAGACATCCTATAGAAGGCAAAAGTCTTATGCCGACAATAGAAGAAGAGACGTTCAAATTTAAATAAGTGATCTTGTCTACTTGATGATTTAACATATGACAGTGGTGATGATGTTTTGCAATAAGGACAAGTTAATTCCCCGTCTTATTGATGTTTAATAGCGAATTATGAAGGTTTCCTATGAGTTGAAACTAACAAGTGAAGTAGTGTCACGACCCAAATCGGGGACGCGACTGGCACCCACATTTACCCTCCTATGTGAGCGAACCAACCAATCTAACCTTTAACATTTTAATACAATATCAACAAAAGAAATGCGGAAGACTTAAACTCATTAATAAAACAATTCAAAACTATTATTATTATCCCCAAAATATGGAAGTCATCATCACAAGAACATCTATCCTCAAATTACTAACTAAAAACGTCTAAGAAGCTAAAACGAATAAAAGCTAGTCCATGCCGGAAGTTCAAGGCATCAAGACTTGAAGAAGAAGATCCAGTCCAAGCTAGGCGCATTAGCTCACCCTGAATTTCCGAAGGTCGTGAAGACTGGCTAGATCTACTGTTGAGTTGAAGTCGACGGAACGTTTGCTGCATTCCACAAATAACAAAGAAGAAAACATAAAAGTAGGGGGTCAGTACAACCACAAGTACTGAGTAGATATCATCAGCAAACTCAAAATAGAAAACAATATACATCAAATAATATCATAAATCAACTATAATACTCAACATGTAGCAACAACCAGTACTAAAATCATCACTAAGTACTAACAAGTTCATCCATGAGGACTCAAGCCTAAATATCATACTCATTTGGGAATTAAGTTCATTAGATTGAGTATATTCATTATCTTTCTTCCTCTTGTGTCGGTACGTGACACTCCGATCCATATTCTGCCCTGGTGCCGGAACGTGGCACCCGATACTCTAATTCATCAAGCCTTCTTTTATTCTAAGGCATAATCAATCTCATTATATAATTTATCAAGCCTTCTTTCTCTCTAAGGCATCATCATTAACAAGTGAATTAGAGTTCTTTCAAAGTTTGGGATTCAATAGCTTCATCATGCTTATTTGTTCACAATTTCATATTCAAATTCATATTCATGCAAGCATACAACTAAGCATATAGAAGGGTTTACAATATTATTAGCACATATCATTCGCTATTAAGAGTTAACTATAAGATAGCATAAACCATAACCTACCTCCACCGAAGACTAGTGATCAACAAGGAAATTCCCAAGCTTTGATATTCCTTCCTCTCGATCGATTCCTCTCTTTCTCTTTGTTCTTTCTGTCAATAAAACCCACTAATTATCTTAAGGTTACCTCTTTTAACCCCCAAGTAATTAGACTTATTAATATTAGCCCTATAACTTTATAATTAAGGAAAGAATAGTCCAAAACGTCCCTTAAAACGTGTAAAGAAATCCGAATCTGCCTGGGATTCGCGCAACCTGTGACGGGCCGTCGTGACTGCGAGGGTCCGTCACGAGGGTCGTCGCAACCTTTAGAACTTAAGTGGTCGGTGACGGTCCGTCACACCTGTGACGGTCCGTC
Source organism: Solanum peruvianum (assembly GCA_027705065.1). NCBI lineage: Eukaryota > Viridiplantae > Streptophyta > Magnoliopsida > Solanales > Solanaceae > Solanum > Solanum peruvianum. Next base: position 29,429,122 of record JAKWJD010001765.1, on the reverse strand, counting down.
CTGCACCTTCATCACAGATTACAGAGAGTCGATTTTCAGTACCCAATTTCAGAATTCCTAAATATATTGAAACGAGACCCTGCGATGGCCCGTCATGCCTGTGACGGTCCGTCGTGGGGTTCGTGGTTTCAACCAGTTTCCCAGAAATAAAATCTGCTGCTCAAAACGACTAAACAGGTCGTTACAATAGATACCAATTTACCCATCGTTCGTCTCCGAACGATCAAAAGAAGAAAAACGATGGTGGAAAGGAGTACCTGAATCTGTAAACAGATGTGGGTATTTTTCTTGCATATCTGCCTCCTTCTCCCAAGAAGCCTCTTCAACCGGTCGATTCTTCCATTGAACTTTGATGGATGCAATCTCTCTCGACCTGAATTTGCGAACTTCTCTATCTAATATAGCAACCGGTTCCTCTTCATAAGTCAAGTTCTCATCAAACAAAACTGAATCCCAACGGATAATGTAGTTTCCATCTCCATGATATCTTTTCAACATGGACACATGAAATACCGGATGCACTCCGTACAGCCCTGGGGGCAAGGCTAATTCATAAGCCACCTCCCCTATTCGCTTTTGTACCTCAAATGGTCTCTTTTGCCAAACCGCATCACCAACAAGACTTGTTCACCTTCCATGAACTCCAAGTCTCTAACCTTCCGGTCTGCATACTCCTTTTGTCTACTTTGCGCCGCTAGAAGCTTTTCTTGAATGCGCTTCACCTTATCTAACGAATCCCTCAAGAGGTAAGTACCCCAAGGTCTAACCTCAAATGCATCGAACCAACCAATGGGAGATCTACACCTCCTCCCATACAATGCTTCAAATGGAGCCATATCAATACTAGAGTGATAGCTATTATTGTATGAAAACTCTGCCAAAGGTAAGAAGCTATCCCAATGGCCACCAAACTCTATCACGCATGCACGAAGCATATCCTCCAACACTTGAATAGTTCGCTCAGACTGACCATCAGTCTGAGGGTGAAATGCAGTGCTAAGGTCCAACCTAGTACCCAATTCTGCATGCAATGTTTTCCCAAACTTAGAAGTAAACTGCATACCTCTATCTGATATGATGGATAGTGGAATCCCATGCAATCGAACGATTTCTGAGATATAGATCTTGGCTAACTTCTCTGCATTGTAAGTCACCTTGACCGGAATGAAATGAGCAGACTTAGTTAACCTATCAACAATTACCCAAATGGAGTCATACTTACCCATTGTCTTTGGAAGACCAACCACAAAGTCCATTGCGATTCTCTCCCACTTCCATTCAGGAATGGGCATTCTCTGAAGCGTTCCTCCAGGCCTTTGGTGATCATACTTTACTTGTTGACAATTTGGACATTTGGCAATAAAGTCAACAATATCACGCTTCATTCTACTCCACCAAAAGTGTTGTTTTAGGTCACGATACATCTTGGTTGCACCCGGATGTATAGAATATCTTGAACTATGAGCCTCTGTCAAAATAGTGTTGGTCAAATTATCGACGCGGGGTACACATACCCTTCCCTTAATCCTCAAAACACCTTCATCATCAATTGTTGCTTCTTTAGCCTCTCCTTGCAACACATTATCTCGAATCCGGATCAATTTCTCATCATCAAACTGCTTCCCCTTAATCTTGTCAAGGAAGGAGGATCTTGCCTCCACACAAGCTAACAATCCTCCCTTCTCATTTACTTCTAACCTCATGAGGTCATTAGCCAAAATCTGCACTTCTCTAGCAAATGGGCGTCTAGAAGCTTGCAAGTGAGCTAGACTTCCCATGCTTCCCGCCTTTCTACTCAAGGCATCTGCCACAACATTCGCCTTCCCCGGATGATACAAAATAGTGATTTCGTAGTCCTTCAGTAGTTCCATCCATCTCCTTTGTCTCAAGTTCAAATCTTTCTGAGTAAAGACATACTGTAGACTACGATGATCCGTATATATTTCACACTTAACCCCATATAAATAATGTCTCCATTGCTTTAGTGCAAATACTACCGCGGCCAACTCCAAATCATGGGTTGGATAGTTACGTTCATGCACTTTTAATTGTCTTGAAGCATAAGCAATCACATTCTTCTATTGCATTAGCACTGCACCCAAACCCGTATAGGATGCATCACAATAGACAATGAAATTCTTACCTTCCACTGGCAAGGTAAGGATAGGCGCGGTAGTCAACAAAGTCTTGAGTTTCTGAAAGCTTTCCTCACACTCATCCGACCATACAAATGGAACATTCTGCTTAGTCAAGTTCGTCAATTGGGAAGCAATAGAAGAGAATCCCTTGACAAATCGGCGGTAGTAGCTAGTTAACCCAACAAAACTCCGTATTTCTGACACATTAGTGGGTCTTACCCAATTCTTCACTGTTTCAATCTTAGAAGGATCTACCATCACTCCTTCCTTAGAAACCACATGCCCCAAGAAGGACACTGCATCTAGCCAAAACTCACACTTAGAGAACTTGGCATAAAGCTTTTTCTCCCTCAACATTTCCAACACAATTCTCAAATTCTCCTCATGTTCCTTCTTACTTTTAGAATATACCTGTATATCATCTATAAATACGATCACAAAGAGATCCAAATACGGCTTAAATATCCCATTCATCAAGCTCATGAAAGCAGCGGGGGCATTTGTAAGACCAAAGGACATCACTACAAATTCATAATACCCATACCTTGTCCGAAAAGCGGTCTTTGGCACATCCGTTGCCCGTATTTTCAATTGATGATAACCGGATGTCACATCGATCTTCGAGAAGACACAAGCACCTTGTAGTTGATCAAATAAGTCATCAATGCGAGGAAGAGGATACTTGTTCTTAATAGTTACCTTGTTCAACTGCCGGTAGTCTATGCACATCCGAAAACTCCCATCCTTCTTCTTCACAAACAAAACCGGAGCACCCCAAGGAGATGCACTTGGTCTAATGAAACCTTTGCTTAACAACTCTTGAAGTTGGGCTTTTAACTCTCTTTACTCCGCGGGATCCATTCTATAAGGGGGTATAGAAATGGGGCGAGTACCCGGTTCAAGATCGATACAGAAGTCAATATCCCTATCTGGTGGCATACCAGGAAGATCTGCAGGGAACACATCCAAAAACTCACGGACTACCGAAACCGACTCAATCGAGGGTACGTGGGTAGTGTCGTCCTTGAGATGTGCCAAGAAAGCTATACACCCTTTACTAACCATTTTCTTAGCACGAAGAAAGGAGATAATACGCACCGGATTGGAAGTGTAGTCACCCTCCCACACTAACGGATCTGTCCCAGGCTTGGCTAACGTCACCGTTTTAGAATTACAATCCAAGATCGCAAAATTTGGAGAAAGCCAAGTCATACCCAGAATTACATCGAAGTCACCCATTTCTAAAATAACCAAGTCTACATAAGTGTTGCTCCCCATAAAATTCACCAAACAAGACCTATATACCTTTTCAACTACCACAGACTCACCCACCGGAGTAGAAACACGAATAGGCGTGTCAAGTAATTCACAATGTAAATTTAGATCATTATCAAATGATGAAGATACATATGAAAATGTGGAGCCAGGGTCAAATAATACAGATGCCATGCAATCAAAAACCAAAAGATTACCTGTGATAACAGCATCAGACGCCTCCGCTTCAGATCTCCCAGGGAAAGCGTAACAATGTGCCCTATCACCTGTCTGTCCATTGCCCCTACCATGTTGTGTCGTAGTGGCTCCAATTTTCCCATCACCTCTGCCGTTGTGGTGAACACCATTACCTCGACCACCACGTCCTCCAGAAAAACGGCCTCTACCATGACCACCTCTACCTCTAGCTAGTGGGGTTCTGTAACTCTGGTTTGGACAATACCTCTTAATGTGTCCAATCTCCCCACATCCATAACATTCTCTGGGTTCACGCATCGGTCCCTCAGAAAAATGTTGACCGGTCTGAGGTGGACCCCCAACTACAGTCTGTAGTGAAGACTGAATTGGTCGAACTGAGTAGCCTCCAGAACTCTGTCCTCTAGTATATGAACCGTTGAACTCACCTCCCTTTTGAAACCTCTTTGATGTCGACGTTGTGGTGAAGTCATCTGACTTCACTCCTTCCACCTCTATCACAAAGTCTACCACCTCTTGGAAGGATGTTGCCGTTGCCGCTATCTGTAAGGCTGAAATCCGCAATTCTGACCTCAACCCCTTCACAAAACGGCGGATCCGTTCTTGTGGACTGAAACAAAGTTGGGTGGCATACCTGGATAATGAACGGAATTTGGCCTCATATGCGTTAACCGTCATCCTTTCTTGCTCTAGACTCAAGAACTCATCCCTTTTTCTGTCTCTCAAAGTCCGGGGGATATACTTCTCCATAAACAAGCTAGAGAATGATTCCCAAGTCATAGGTGGTGCCTCTGTTGGTTGACACTCAACATGTGACCGCCACCACATTTTGGCGTTTCCTTGAAACTGATAGCTCACGAACTCAACGCCAAACCGTTCTACTATACCCATCTTGTGTAGTAGCTCATGACAATCAACCAGAAAATCGTAGGCATCCTCTGATTCTGCGCCCTTAAAGACTGGAGGTTTCAATTTCAAGAACTTACTGAAAAGTTCATGCTGATCATTTGTCATAATAGGCCCAGTAGTCAGACGTGGAAATGTGCCTATTCCTAATGATGCATCCATGCGGGGAGCCATAGTAGCCGCATGTCGTATCTCTGAAACCGGAGGTGTTGGTGCAGAAACCACTGGAGGTGCCTGACCCTGATCGGATAACCCGCTAAGATAAGCAAGTACCTGGTTGATCATCTCTGGGGTAGGTTGGGGTGGCATTTCCTCATTCTGCCCTTGTTCAGTTTCCCCTTCCTCACCCTCTCTTACTACCTCCTCAGTCGGCGGAGGAGTCACCGCCCTAGCCTCAGATGGACTAGGTGCTCGTCCTCTTCCTCTAGAGGACGTCCTCCCACGACCTCTACCGCGGCCTCTTGCCACTGTTCTTCCTCGAGCCACAGCCCCAGTGGCTGGCTCAGATGTTTCTTCTCTTGCCGTTGTTGCTGCTGGTGCGGTCGTTGCTCTAGTTCTAACCATCTGCGAAATAGAGTGAAGATGGTCAGATACCAATTTGTATCACCTATATACCAATTGGACTCAATTAGAAGCACGAAAGAAAGAATGAAAGATTGGAATTTTCCTAAAGTGATGAGACCAATGAACCTAATGCTCTGATACCATGTTTGTCACGACCCAAATCGGAGACGCGACTGGCACCCACATTTACCCTCCTGTGTGAGCGAACCAACCAATCTAACCTTTAACATTTTAATACAATATCAACAAAAGAAATGCGGAAGACTTAAACTCATTAATAAAACAATTCAAAACTATTATTATTATCCCCAAAATCTGGAAGTCATCATCACAAGAACATCTATCCTCAAATTACTAACTAAAAACGTCTAAGAAGCTAAAACGAATAAAAGCTAGTCCATGCCGGAAGTTCAAGGCATCAAGACTTGAAGAAGAAGATCCAGTCCAAGCTAGGCGCATTAGCTCACCCTGAATTTCCGAAGGTCGTGAAGACTGGCTAGATCTACTGTTGAGTTGAAGTGGACGGAACATTTGCTGCATTCCACAAATAACAAAGAAGAAAACATAAAAGTAGGGGGTCAGTAAAACCACAAGTACTGAGTAGATATGATCGGCCAACTCAAAATAGAAAACAATATACATCAAAAATATCATAAATCAACTATAATACTCAACATGTAGCAACAACCAGTACTAAAATCATCACTAAGTACTAACAAGTTCATCCATGAGGACTCAAGCCTCAATATCATACTCATTTGGGAATTAAGTTCATTAGATTGAGTATATTCATTATGTTTCTTCCTCTTGTGTCGGTACGTGACACTCCGTTCCATATTCTGCCCTGGTGCCGGAATGTGTCACTCCGATCCTCATATACTATCCTGGTACCGGAACGTGGCACCCGATCCATATACTATCCTGGTGTCGGAACGTGACACTCCGATCCTCATATACTATCCTGGTACTGGAACGTGGCACCCGATCCATATTCTATCCTGGTGTCGGAACGTGACACTCCGATCCTCATATTCATTCTATCCTGTACCAGAACGTGGCACCCAATCCTCTATTTCTATCCTGGTACCGGAATGTGGCACCCGATCCTCTATTTCTATCCTGGTACCGGAACGTGGCACCCGATCCATAATTCTATCCTGGTGTCGGAACGTGACACTCCGATTCTCATTCTATCCTGGTACCGGAACGTGGCACCCGATCCTCTAATTCATCAAGCCTTCTTTTATTCTAAGGCATCATCAATCTCATTATATAATTTATCAAGCCTTCTTTCTCACCAAGGCATCATCATTAACAAGTGAATTAGAGTTTTTTCAAGATTTGGGATTCAATAGCTTCATCATGCTTATTTGTTCACAATTTCATATTCAAATTCATATTCATGCAAGCATACAATTAAGCATATAGAAGGGTTTACAATATTATTAGCACATATCATTCGCTATTAAGAGTTTACTATAAGATAGCATAAACCATAACTTACCTCCACCGAAGACTAGTGATCAACAAGCAAATTCCCAAGCTTTGATATTCCTTCCTCTCGATCGATTCCTCTCTTTCTCTTTGTTCTTTCTGTTTGTTTTTATTCAAACCCTCTTTCTTTTACCCTAATTAACATATAATTAAGTGTAAAAGAGGACAATAAAACCCACTAATTATCTTAAGGTTACCTCTTTTAACCCCCAAGTAATTATACTTATTAAAATAAGCCCTATAACTTTATAATTAAGGAAAGAATAGTCCAAAACGTCCCTTAAAACGTGTAATGAAATCTGAATCTGCCTGGGATTCGCGCAACCTGTGACGGGCCGTCGTGACTGCGACGGTCCGTCACGAGGGTCGTCGCAACCTTTAGAACTTAAGTGGTCGGTGACGGTCCGTCACACCTGTGACGGTCCTTCCTGCACCTTCATCACAGATTACAGAGAGTCGATTTTCAGTACCCAATTTCAGAATTCCTAAGTATATTGAAACGAGACCCTGCGACGGCCCGTCATGCCTGTGACGGTCCGTCGTGGGGTCCGTGGTTTCAACCAGTTTCCCAGAAATAAAATCTGCTGCTCAAAACGACTAAACAGGTCGTTACAAGTAGCTTTAGTTCATCCTGTGTTTCATTTTTCTATGATCAAGAAATGCATAGGCGATCCAGTCTACATTTTGCCTATTCAAGGTTTAGGGGTAGAAGAGAATCTTTCCGATGTAGAGGTTCCCAATGAGATCGTACATTGACAAGTCAATATGTTGACAAAAAAGGAGGTTGCCTCTGTAAAAGTTCTATGAAGGAACTATCTTTTCGAGGGTGCAACATAGAAGGCATAATCCAACATGAAGTGCCGCTACCCTCATAGTTTTACTCCTTGAAGTTATACATTCCTCTTATTTAAGAAAATAATAAATATATGAAATCTATTATTTTATAAATAGGTGCTTGTTATGGTAAAAACCATACTAATTTGAGTTAAGTGAATGATTTCATACTCCTTTCTTGTACTTATATGAAATATTTATGCATGTGTGTTCTAGAGATTTTATTTTCTTGTTGTTGTCTTTAGAGGAATGATATCATGTTTTCTCTTGATGTATTTTGATCTCATGTTGATGTTGAAAAGGAAATTCCTCACTATGTGTTATGAAATGTTAAGCACTCTTTGTGCATCATTAATTGAGTGCTATGTGTAGTGTTTTGGTATGTGTTGAAAGGAGTTGTGAAGTACTCCTATGATCAGTGACTCATTGTGATTTATGTTGTTGTTGGTTGGGCGTCTAGTAATGAGTCTATTTCTAACCTCCAAAATAATTTAGTGTGATTCGAAGAAGAATGTTCCTTGGGGGGGGGGGATAATCAGACACTCTGGAAATTCCGTTACATAGAGTAGATCTTAACCGATTTGATGAAGTTTAATATAATGTTGCTAGACCTATATTAGTTTAATAAATTCATTAAGAAAATGGTAGAGACAAAATGATAAAAATCAGACCTTGACTTCCAGAAACTAGGTAATTGAAACTAGTTAACATCCCTATGTTTGGTGAAGGTTTTGAAGTGTCAAATGAAGTCCAAAACATGTAAATATACCTTTGATAGATTGTATGCAGTACAAATGGTCAAAATGTCCGATAACGACACTCCAAGAACCACACGAAGGGTCCTTGTTGAGGACCCCAACATGGGTATGAAGACTTCCAAAGCAGTCTACGCAAACTAGATTAGGGTATGAGGTGTACGACGCGAGGATGAACCGTACCTCACTGTCCCGACCCAAAATAATAGAATAATAACATGAATTGGTTGAGTGATACGCGACCACTTCTCAGAATTGTTTAAGTATTATTTTTGCTAATTTAACTTCCTAAAAAGACCTATATATGGAAACTACGATAGTATTAGACAACTCTTTACAAGTCAAAATGAGATTTAAACCCAATTACACATGCCTCTCAAGAAACACTCTCTTTTCCAAGCTCATTTAAAGCATAAGAAGAGCATAAGAAAAAAGATTAAGGCAGAAGGTTTTTAAAAAAATTTCGTGGATTATTCATCAATAAGGTATGAGTTTTTTATTATTTTGATTCTTTTCCCATTATGTTCATTCAAAGATAGTTTTCAAGAATTTAAATTCTAGGGGTTTTAATCTAAAAATTGGGTTTCTTCCTAACTCCAGAGTTATGACTATCGATGAAAAATAATTGTTTTCTATGGTTGATTTAAGAAGAACTGTTTAGTATTTGATCACAAATGTGTGAATCTCCTGTGATTTATGATATCTCTCTAAATAATGGCCTTTATTGGGTTGTAATTACTACTTGATAACATGTAAATGTTTTGAGTGGAACTAAGAATTGAATGAACTCTCAAAAGACTTTTTTTCCTCATCCTATGGCTTAATAATTGATCTTGTATTTGACTGGAAGAGTTAGTATTGACTATGATATTGCAATTCACTATCTTGTTGTTATGATTGTTGTATGTTGAATGTAAGTTCTTGAATAAGGTTCTTGGGAGTGAGAGGTGAATATTCTAAGGTCGTGATTACACTATGTTTGTTATGTTAGCCCATAAATGTTGTTACAATGCTATTGATTTATGTATGATGTTGGCATGTATATATGTTGGTCTATGAAATCATCATTAGTAAAATTATTGAGATATCCTCTTAGCCAAAGTAAGGCAACAATAGGGGACCTCTTTGGTAAGATGTTGTATGATTTTTGTATGAACAACATATTTTACGACCCGAAAAATTACATGGGCGAACTAGAGCCTAACAAGTTTTTTCTATCACCTAAGGTCCTAAATAGGTCTAATATATGTTATTGAGGCATTATTTAATAGTTTAGGTGCATTCAAAGTCAATGGTCTCACATATGTGCCTCATATGTGGTTTTTTTATGTGTTTATGTGTTGTTTGTGAGGATTAAAGGTCCCTAAATGAGTTATTTTTAAGTTTGGAGGCAGTGTATCAAGTTTCGTAGAGTATGGAGGTCAAACGTCCAAGAACATTGTCACGACCCAAAACCGAGCCGCGACTGGCACCCACATTTACCCTCCTATGTGAGCGAACCAACCAATCTAACCCTTAACATTTCAATATAATATCGACAGAAAGTAATGTGGAAGACTTAAACTCATTAATAAAAACCAATTCATTAACTTCTAAAATTCAACATCTATTATTCCCCAAAATCTGGAAGTCATCACCACAAGAACATCTATGATCAAATTACTAAACTAAGAGTATTCTAAGAAGCTAAAACAAGTAAAAGCTAGTCCATTCCGGAACATCAAGGCATCAAGACATAAAGATGAAGATCCAGTTAAAGCTAGAAGCATTAGCTCATCCTGAAGATCCGGTGTGACGAAGACTGGCTAGAATTGCGGTTGAGTTGAAGACGACGGTCCGTTTGCTGCACTCCACAAATAACAAGGAAGAAAACATAAAAGTAGGGGTCAGTACAAAGCACGGGTACTGAGTAGATATCATCGCCCAACTCAAAATAGAGAACAGTATATATCAAGTAATATTATAAAATCAACTACAATACTCAACATGTAGCAACAACAAGTTCTATAATCATTAATAAGTACTGCCAAGTTCACACATGATGACTCAAGCCTCAATACCATACTCATTTGGGAATTAGGTTCATTAGATTGAGTCTATTAACATCTTTCAAAATTCATTATCTTTATCCTCTTGTGTCGGTACGTGACACTTCGCTCCCTCATTATCTTTATTTCTCATGTGTCGGTACGTGACACTCCGATCCCCTACTACTATGTGTCGGTACGTGACACTCCGATCCCCTAATTCTACGTGTCGGTTCGTGACACCCGATCCCCTAAATCTACGTGTCGGTTCATGACACCCGATCCCCTAAATCTACGTGTCGATTCGTGACACCCGATCCCCTAAATCTACGTGTCGGTTCGTGACACCCGATCCCCTAAATCTACGTGTCGGTTTGTGACATCCGATCCCTTAATTCTATGTGTCGGAACGTGGCACTCTGATCCCCTAATCTCATTCTATCAATTCATCAAGCCTTCTCTTATACCAAGGCATCATCATTCTCATTACTTTAGTTTATCAAGCCTTTTCTTATACTAAGGCATCATCAATCTCATTACTTTAGTTTATCAAGCCTTCGTTATTACCAAGGCATCATCATTAACAAAGAGACTAGGGTTTCTCAAGATTTGGGATTCAATAGCTTCATCATGCTTATTTAATCACAATTATATAGTCACATTCATGCAAGCATACAATTAAGCATATAGAAGATGAGATAATATTACAAACACATATCATTCGCTATTAAGAGTTTACTACGAATAGCATAAAAACCATAACCTACCTCAACCGAATAATTGAAATCAAGTAAGCTAATCCTCAAAGCTGCATTTTTCCTCTCTTTCGATCGATCATTCTCCCTCTCTTTGTTCTTTCTATTTTTCTTATTCAAACCCTCTTTCTTTTACCCTAATTAGCATATAATTAAGTATGAAAGATTGCAATAATAACCCACTAATTAAATCAAGGTTACCTCTTTTAACCCCCAAGTAATTAGACTTATTAACATTAACCCACTAACTTTATAATTAAAGCCGGAATAGTCAAAAACGTCCCTTAAAACATGTAAAGAAATCCGACCCAGACAGGGATTACGCAACCTGTGACGGCCCGTCGTACCTGCGACGGTCCGTCCTGCAGGTCGTCGCAAAGTTCAGAGACCCAATTTCCACCAAAGAGTCTGTGACGGTCCGTCACGCCTGTGACGGTCCGTCCTGCCATTCCGTTACGAAGTTCAGAGAGTCGATTTTCAGTACCCAATTTCAGAATTTCTAAGTGTTTTGAAACGAGACCCTGCGACGGTCCATCGTGTCCATGACGGTCCGTCGTGGGGTCCGTCGTTTCAGCCAGTTTTCCACAAATAAAATATGCTGCTCAAAATGACTAAACAGGTCGTTACAAACATCCATGCTGTTTGAAATATGTACTTTGAAATGACCTTATATGTCTACGCATGTTTCGTCGCGTTTAACGTGTTCAGTTTCGGTGAAATTTATGTGAGAATTGATAAACTCATAGAAGATCATGTTTATCTTTGAAACGTCTAGGAAACCATACCCATGGACCAACCAACGGTCCCTGAGGAAGGACCCATGTTGGTTGTAAATACTTCCAAAGCCAGACCACCTACGGGGAGCTAAGCTACAAGTTCCAGGTCTTTGAAACTATCAACGAAGGACAGGGTTGCCCGTGCATGGACCTACGCCCCATAGATGCGCAACCGTGGATGATGGTCTGCTTGCACGTAGTTTTGCTGTGAGTTGAACGATGTTGTAGTAATTTAAAACCACTTCCAAATAAATGTATTGGCGGTTATTGAATGATTATAATCCTAAAACACATTAAATCCTTCATTCTTCTAAATCAAATTCCCAAATCCCTTAGGATTCTCTCTAGGAAACCATTAAAGTTAAAAATAAGGAAAATTGAAAAATATTCATTACTTTTACATTGAGGTTTACATAGACCTCTACATACTCATTATATATATCTATATATATTTTACATAGACCATTCGTAAAGGAAGATTACTTAGTCTTCTACTTTTTTATTGCACATGGATATATAAAATATAACGCAATCCCTAATGGATGTCTCATCTCATTATAATCTAACAATAGTATATCGAATTGGGCCTAGCCCATACATCAATACAAAAAGGCCTCATACAGGATATACAACGTTCAGTACTAAAATGAAAGGGAAAAATCATAAGAGACATAAAACAAGATAAACATCATAGCTTGATAGTGGCATTTCCCACAAAAATTTAAGACCTACCCAACTTTGATGAATAAGAATTCCAAGCCTTTCTTCAATGTCATATGATAGCCCTTCAATAATCAAAAACTAAAATGTTGGGGGAAACCATATCAAGTTCTACTAGTTCAACATAAGTAAATTTTATGGGCAACAGTATACGAAAATTTCTATACGCCCTTTTTGCAACGACCGACTCAACGAACAGGTAGACACTACAAAAGTTCCATGATAGATATCGGTCTACATGTTAATCTTTTTAGATACTAGAGTAGTAAAAAATTATAAGCTGGAAGCCGGATCAAGTAAGGCATATACATCAATAGAGCAGACTTTTAACATACCGGTCACCACGTCGGAGGAAGTCTCTTGCTCACCCCTAGAGCAGATATCATAAAAGTGAGTATTCTTTAGAGCATCATTTGAATAACTTGCTTGATCTTGAGCACTACCCTTGTATTGACCCCTCACATTAGGGAAATCCATAACCAAGACAATTTCCACAACCAAGACAATTTCCACAACCAAGACAATTTCTCGTTCTAACTAAGAATTCACCTAAATGAACTTTTCTACAATTATCACAAGTAGGTTTCTTGTTCGGTGAACTAGTATCCCTTCCATTATTATACTTAGGCTTGGACACCCTATCCTCACGAGCCTTAGGGAACATGGAAGGAACCTGATTAGACACTCCCTTCTTTAACTAGGTTTATCTTACCATCTTCCACATCAGATACACTACCCATGGCTATACGATTTAAATCATCCGTAACCTCATTGGCCTTACCGGCTTTGTAGAGGAAACTCATGTCGTATTCCTTTAAGAGTTCCAACCATCTTTTTTGTCGTATATTCAACTCTTTTTAGTGAACACATATAAAATACTCTTATGGTTGGTGAATACATTCTCATTGACACCATACAATTAATGTCTCCATAGTGTAAAAGCAAACACTACGACCTCTAATTCAAGATCATGTGTTGGATTGTTTTTCTCATGAACCTTGAGTTTTATAATAGGTATAGGCTACTACATTCGCCTATTACATAAAGACACAACCCAAACCCACTCAAGAATAGTAACAATATACCGCAAAACCATTACTTTCTTCCGGTAAAGTAAACATTGAAGTGGAGTCAAGCCTAAATTAGGGTAATTTAAATACTACCTCGATCCTAGAAAAGACAATTTTACCTCTAGACCCTCTAAACATAATATTACCCCTTTCAAAGTCCGGTTAATACTAATCTAGGTAAGTCTTCTTAATTGGGTACCCTACATGGTAGGACCCAACCTTTCATAGCTTAACAAACCTATCAAGTAAGTTGGCTTGGCTGTTGCAAAGGTTCAGATGTCTAGTTCCACGCGCATCACTTTGTGTAAACTCGGTCTAATCTAGGCATTCTACATACGATAGACATTACTTATCATAGTCGTTTTAGGGTTATTATATTATCCTTCCATTAGGAACATTACTCCCCGAATGACACTACAGATCATTTTAAAATAAAGAGGGTTATTTTAAAAAATATGTTAACATACTTGAGACTTTACTCTTTGTGAATTTCTGTTTCACACTTACTCCCGATAATGCATATTTCATAACCTTATCTGAAGCTTAATATTTGAGAATGAGGAAGTTCCTTCGCAATCGCACTTAACTCAATGCACCTCATGACTCATGCAACACATACAATTATGTCCACGCTATACAGAAACAACAACATGACATGCAAACTTGAATTCATTTTAACTCACATAGTGCAATTTTTTACAATTACGATTTTGGACATAAAAAACCAAGTTGACTATTGCACTAAAACTTAAAGTTTCTTAAACAAGACAAGCCTTAGGAGGAGTATATCTAAACCCTTAGATAACATCTTGTTGGCTTTAAGATTTGAAATTATATGGCCTTGTTGGATTGGTCCATGCCTTCCCATTTATAAACTATCTCATTTTAAAACCAAAACCTCATTGCCTGGATTGATAATTTATGGTAGCATTAAACTTATGGAGAAAATCCATACCTAACCTATTCTGTGCTCTTTTTTATTGGTGATTATCCGATTTACATATTATTATGTTGGTGCACATCTTTGAAACCTACTAGCAGCATTGCATTAATAGACTAAGGAACTCCTTCCTAAACTAGTCTCAGCAAAGCATTCAACATGAATAAAAAGATAAGTCATGTAACTCAGCAACAAACATTATGACTCCAATATATTAAATGCATACTAGTGCAAACCATACACATGAAAAAACATATTTAGGCTACGCACCAAAGACATCACCAGAGGTGTCTTCCCCTATCACCCTAGACTTGAGTGAGAAGAATTGTTGCCTCCTTGACTCCTCTTCATTTGAACCATTCGTTTGAGATTTATCCATCCCTTATTCTCAACCTCTCATATGCGAACAGTCCTTCATTATGTTACCTAGTTTGCTACAACTATAACAAGTGTTAGAGACCCTCCTACACTCTCCTCCAGGAAGTTTTCCAAGTTCCCTACAAGGTGGCTCTCCTGAGGTGTATCTACTTCATTGTTTTTTTTTTTTTCTGGGATCGAAATCCCTATCATAGAGACTCTTGGATGAACTTTCCTACCCTTAGTGTGTTATTTCCTTCACAAACCATGATTTATCCCTAATTTCAGTAATACTTTTCATTGAAAAGTTCTTCTCAGCTTGCCTTGATTTGTTCCCTGCACTAGTATGCTTCCTCTTCTTGCTTTCCTTCACTTGTTGGATATATACCATAAGCCTATAAAGTTTCATGCTATCATGCAGCATAGATGCCATATACTCCTCCTCGAGATCCTCAACATTCTTAGATCCCGTCTAAACTGGAGCACTCACCCTCTTAAAGTCCCTTAACCTGCTAGCCGATGTGTTAGAAGGTGGGTTCTCCTTGGGAACACCTTGTTTCCCCCCCTGCGCTGTCATAGCCAAAGCTTGTAAAGTAATGGCTTGGGCCAGTGTACCAAGGCTGTCCCCACTTCCCAATCTGTCAACCAGTTGGGTTAACAGTCTTCTCCATTCCAGTAGTTTCTCCTCCAATCTCTCCACCTGCGTTTCTCTGCGTGTTCATATTTCTGAATCTTAAGAGTTGATGTTAGATACACTCTTAACACTAAGAAATCAGACATTAGAAAAGGCATGGTAAGATCCAAAAGGGAATTTTTCCTATGCATCATGCACTTTTTAATTCAGGATAATGGTGCACTTCACTACCATAAATTATAAAATACTCTATGTGATTAATTTGAACTTATTATCCTCAAAATTTTACCTAACGCTCTGATACCAACTTTGTCACGACCGGAGTATAGACCCAAGTCAAAATCGACGTGGTTGACCTCTAAGAGGTGCAGAGAAGCCTACACAAGTCATCGTTACATCATCTAGATTAATTTTAGCATAAAACTTGGAACTTTTTGTTTACTTACACTTCATAGAGTGAAACATGGAACTCGTATAAGATTATCTACATAAACTCATAAATTTTCGCAACAACCATCTAATATCAAGATAATGAAATGAAAGACATAGTCATATCTGTATAAAAACATAGAGTTGCTTTAATTGCACCAATACAATATCTGAAATTAATTGCGAAAGAAACAGTAGTGGCACATACTCCACTAGCTCATGCCTACATCTAAGATTGAATATAAAAGATAGGCGTCAAAATAAAGAGGTTTTACCAAATCCGGATTAATGCTCCATGTTCGGATAACCTCAGCGTAGTCTCGTAAGGTCTAGCGTTAACCTACACCAGCAACTAAAAGTAAAGAGTTCTATGGGATTAGTACACACTTGTACTAAGTATGAGTATATGCAAGCACACACCAAGGACATGCAGATAAAGAAGAGCTCTATCCTAATAATATGAGTTATGTAAATTCAAGTCAGTGGAATTTCAAAATCGGATTAGGAAACTCGTGTTATGAGAATAACATGCATCATCATACATATCATTTTGCAAACAGCAAATAGTAATTGCACATATCATATCACATAGTTCATATAATTTCTTAATGTGCCATGAGACCGTGGAATCATTGATTTGCCATTATGACTTCCAAAAATGGGCGCTGAACATATGTGATCCCAACTAGGTAGCCTCCATTAGCCAACACAGAGTCTGCTTCATTTATTCATATATGCTTCATTTTCATTCATTCGTATACTAGTGTAAACACTAGCTATACGTACAATGTAGTTCAAGACTGTTCCATGTGCATTGACCAAGAATAACCTACTTTCATTACTTAAGACTAGCTCACTTCTTAATTATCTTATCCTAGCACCTTTTTTATCTCGTTCATTTAATTATGTGCATTATTTGAACTGTAACATTAAATGACATAGATCATGTGAGCATCATGAAGTCCAGTGTTTAGGCACACACAAAAAAGGGGTGGAATCACCAGCCAAAGTGAACCAAATCATGCTATAACAAATAGGGAGTCGAACTGTGTTAGACCACTATATTGGTAGTATAGATTTAAAGACTAGGAGATATAATGAGACCCATACCCGTCTTGATGGAAAATCTAATCTCATTTGAATTAAACAAACCTCTGTCTTCTCGAAAGAAGGAATTTCGACTCATAGCTACCCTATCGGTGCTTAGTATAAAGTTCCATTACATTTATCTCATACATCATAGAAGGTGGATTCAAGCATGAGGCATCATAGCTCATTATATTATTTCTCAACTCATCATTATGTATTAAGTGTGAATTTTCCTTATACATACATATAAGAGTGTGATTGAGAATTGTCTTTTAATATTTAAAACTCTCTAAGGTGAGTTCTTTTGGTGACATTATATAGCAGTAGGTATAGCTTGCTAACCTGCACTATCCTCATATTATGGTGCCAATTTGTTTTCTCTTGAAATCTTTTCGTTTCATCTATGTTCACCTTTCATTATTTGTTCATCGTATGACATACATATGCTCTCTTGGAGTTTACATTGAGGGACATTGATTCTAGGCGTAGATACAACTTGTCTCACTTGTACTAGCTTATCCTCATGTAGCCACTCTTTCTTTTCTTATTCATACTTTAGTATATATATACTCTTTTAGAAATTTCATTTAGTGACATTGATTTTTAGGCGTAGATGCAGCTTATCACACTTGCATTAGCCTATAGACAAGTAGTCACACTCTTCTTTATATATTAACTATGAACTCATTCTTAAGTCTTTCTTTTGGAGTATTCTTTAGATTTTGACTTATATAGTTCTACACTCTCCTTACATGAATATTCATTTCGTCATATGCAAATGCACTTTGTCTTTTAGTATGTTTCACAGTATTACATAAGCCTCCTAGGTTCAAATTATTTCATTACATCCATCTTAGGTTCGTTTACTTTTAAACGTACGCTGGACTTATGGATCCATACGTACAAACCATGAGGCTTCATGCATAATTTGTCTAAGTAACTTATACTTACAAAAGATTATGTGGTACAACACTTATACATCTTGTATGTATGCCAAGATCTGGATAACGACTCTTACAAGCAGCACTCATTAAATATCTATTCATGTACGACTGATATATCAATACACTATTGGGAAAGAGAACAAAATTTCAAATCTTTTTAGCAACACTTAATATTATATTAAACTTGGTACTTGCATTTTTCAGATTTGGGGGACCTTTGGTCGATCCACATTACCCTAATAATATTTTATTTCTTTTGCCTTCTCTTTTTGTCCTTTAAGGCAAATAGGTTGTGGGATCAATCACCACAAGCTTATTCTTTTTCTCTTAAGTTTTGGCCGAGACAAACATTTCTAGAAAACTCAAAATTTGGTCTCTTTCAATTTATCTTTTTCTCAAGTTTTAATATTGATTCTGTTTCTGAAGCCTTAAAAATATTTGCTAAGATTTCACGGACGAACCCTATAGACGATCATTATTCCGTCGATGGACCATCTGTAGTGCCCGTCGTTCTGTGATGTAGTTTTTAACTTGGTAGTGCTTTTTGTTTCAAATTTGGTCTTGCTTCTGTTGGGTGTGTAAGATGTTTACAATGAAACTAATAACTCTCTTTTGCAGGACTCGATGTCTCCCAATGTGGGGTGGAAGCGATTTTTAAGAGACTAGAGATAATAATAGTGAGAGTTGAGAGTAAGTAGCTTATTCATCTTGTTTATTACTGAGGGAGAAGCCCTCTATTTATACAACATTTTTACACATTAGGCGAATAGAAATCGCCGACATTAACTTTACACTTGGCCTATATTAATTCGGTTGACACAAAACGACAAACTACTAGTGGCCTTTTACTTTATTACTGGCCGACATAACTTTTCATATGGCCATCTTATCTTCTTGCCGACACTTCACGACAAAATACTTTAATAAAGACATAAAGATAAAATTACAAAAATACTTTTTTTTTCTTAGTTGTGCTTTGAGAAACTTATATAACATATATGTTGATTTGTGCACAAAAGATGCACACAAAAAGCAATGATTAATATCATAATCAAAACAAATAATTTTTGGATCATAAAAGATTTTGATGATTTGAAAATAGGGATCACATAAAAGGAACAAGTTTCAATGCCCTATTTCCATTAGAACGAGTCTGACTGGGATGAGGAAAAGGTTAAGCATACCATTAAAAGGATAATGGCGGGGGATAGAGTGCATTCAGTACTTCGATTCATATATGTTACTATTTGATTTGATGATAGAGTTATTTGTCTATGTATTTAACTATATGCTATGCATGGTCACTTGCCTAGACTTAATGTTGTTTTTCTTGTGATGTACATGCCTATGATTTAATTAACATGTCCTATTTGTTGGTATGGTCTTGTTGAATATGCATAAGTGTTTCCAAAGTAAAGGGTTTTCCGATTCTTATGGTTTTTCTTCTAATCTTAAAGCTATTGATATATTGTGAATTACTATGATTATATGAGTATATATTTTTTATTAATTGAAGTTAATTGATTCAATTTAACGTTTATCATGTTCCCTTACTTAGTTTTAAAAATCGTGGATCTTGCTAATGAATTTTTGGGAACTGAGTTACGAAGTGATCATTAAACTTGTTTTATCTATTATAATTCATGTATGGATTTACAAGGGTAAGGTACTGTTGGGATTTGATCAAATTCTTGATGATTTCATGATGAACCATATTTCCCCTAACCCTAGGTAATGAATTATTGTTAATTGGATAGTGATGATGCAAGTTACCTAGTGCTTGAGTTAATTACAATTTATTGATGTTACTACAAATATTGTTGTATGTAATTAGTTGGTTGATCGTAAAATCATAATGATGGATATTAATGGAGATTCAGTAAGTCTATATTACCATAACCTTTACTTAATTTATGATGTCTTCTGATGTATGATGTAGTTCTATAGAAGCATAACTTGTGATTACCCTAAGTAGGTATTTGTTTAATGTTTAACTGAAATGTCTTGGCTATGTAATTGTGAGATAATGTTTAAGTTAAAACGATATAACGTTTGTTATGAAGTACCTATGTGGCTTATTATGACATGGTTATGATGTTATGCTAATCTCACATATGAGGGTTTCGATGAAAGGATATTCTCATTCAAATACTACTAATGTAATGACAATAACTCTACCGGGGATTAGATTCTATGACCTACATTAAGCTATGATGGTTAATAAAGATATTAATGACATTTCAAAAAGAAACTCTAGCTTAGTACCGAGTGAACTAGAGTGAGGAGTGTTCCTTCTCACGAAGGTAAGGTAGGATAACTAATGTACTCTTGAGATTGGATATTATAATGCATATAGCATAAAGAGGGTCCACACTATATCTCCTAGTTCTTTAATAATGTTTCCCCGATAAGTATACTAGCTAGTGGATTCACATAGTTGCTATGTTAATGTTTTGGTACTACCTTGGCCAGTAGTCCTCCTACCTTCGATGTAGGGGTTCCATTACAGCGGATTCCACGTTAGGTCATGTGGTCTATGTCGGTTAAAGCAAGATGTTCCCAAAAGGTAAATATAACTAAAGGAATGAACGTTAACTAGGATAACCTAAGGGGATTACCTTAGTCTAGGTAGGGGTATGGTACTCTACCTAGATATTTCACTAGTTATCCTTGAAAAAGTGTGAGGAGGGTGTTCTTATATATGCACATGCTTATAATGGTACATGATATGTATATGATGATCTTTTACATTAATAGTGTCTTTTGAGGTTCAATTCACTTATGAGTATGTGCTTGGTCTCTATGTCTAAAGTAAAATGATGATATGTACTCTTAAATTATATGCTATGTGAAGTGGATAGTACTTATGGTTCTTATTTTAGTTTACTTGATGAGTAAGGTTATAAGGCTTTGCTTGGTCATTGCACTTGTTGACATAATTAGGGTTCATGGGTCATTGACTTACTTTGGTTCTATTGTAATGATCTTTTATCCTTGCTTGTTGATATTATAGCTTGATTATAGAATTGTCTTTACTATCTGTTCAATTAAGTAAGATGCATGTTGACTAGACTTAGAATTATTGATCTTGTGATGGCTATGGTTTTTTTTTAATGAATATGTCATATTGGTGGTATGGCGTTGTGAGTGTGCATAAAGATTTCTATATGTGAAATAGCATGTTTTGATGGAATGCCGTCTTTAGCATGATTGCACTTGTTAATACATATACTCATACTTAGTACAAGTGTATACTAACCCCATGTTTATGTTTACTACAAATTGTAGTATAAGGCCTTTGAGATTAGTTGAAGGCCATTGAAGACTACTTGGATTTTTCCAATGTGTGCTGTAGGTCCTCTCCTTCCGAGGTAGATGCCACTATCTTGTGATTTGATATTGTTTAGTCTTAAAGACGATTGAGTTTATTCACTTTGTTTTTTGACTTAGTATATGCCTATAAAAGGCCTTTATTTCAATGAAGTGTGGGTTGAACCCAAAATGTTTTAATTGACTTAAATGTTTGAATATGAGATGTATTTCAGACTTCTTAATAATCTATATTGATATATATATAGATAGTACAAAAACATGAAACATTGTAACTATGTGGATCCTCTTGCTGGTATTACTATGGGGGTATCATAGTTCATGAACTATATGATATAGTTTGACCCTCTTTATGAGCCATGCATTGTAGTCCCTATGTGGGAAGGGACACTCTTCAATCTATTTCACTCGATTCTAAGCTAGACTCCCTTTATGAAATGTCATTAAGAAAATTAATATCAATCGTAGCTTAGTTTAGGTCATAGGGTCTACCCATTGTATAATAATAATCATCAATATCTCAATAAGATTTGTATGATTAAAAATGCTTTAATCACAATTCATATAGGTGATGTTAAGAAATTACATGTCAATTCATAATAAGGCACATTGGTAGCATTTACATCTTAATCAACCTCAAAACCATAATCAAGACATTACAATTGAACATCGTACAACCCTATCATCCTAATATAAGACATACTCCAATAACATCATGACTTTACCACAATTAACCACAATTAGAAGGAAATATAGAGATTCTAAGACTTACCATGTCATCCTCATATTCCATCATCACGAACATACCATAAAACGTCAATGAAATCCAATTTATATGTTCAACATCATAGTTCAATTATCAACATGATAACAATACTAGAAGAGTCACTACACCACAATTCAATACCAAATAAATACCAAAAATAAGGTTACATGGTCTTATTTCCATATCATAGATAACTTCTTAAGATTAGTATGTAAGACAAAAATTCATTCAAATTTGTTAATTATTGGCGTAACAATATCATCTAACAGTTATTTGAACCATAATAAAAAATATTTAATAAATCACAACCCAATTTACATTAAGATCATCCTAGGGTTAAGGATTAATTATCATAATCTTCTAATTTAACAAAAAAATCACATATGATCATAATAATTTTACGTTACATGTTTATCTATCCAATATATCCTAATGAAATCATAAAAAATTCAGTTCACAACATCAATTTCATAATTGGATGAAACCCAAAGGTGAATTAGATAACATACCTTAAATTTTGATGAAGATTTTATGATGAATTCGTCCCTTCCAAGCCCCCAAAACCTCCCCCTAGCTTGTCTTCAATTGTGGTTTACAATAGAGAGAGAAAGAAGAGAGAAATAAGAGAGAAGGAACAGAGTTAATTTTGTGAGTTGTCTTTAGTTTAATGAGGGTTGGTGGTATTTATATTAGGGTTAATCAACATAATTAGAATCCCTTAAATCCCTAACTAATAACATAACCTTTTAATTAATTAAATGAGACAAACTTCAAATGTGCAGGAAATTGGCAGTGACACAGACGACACAACAAATCGATGGATTCTGGGTCAGTCGACGGACGAAGCATGCCTCCGTGCTGCGCATCCATCGATCAGGTAAGAGACAATGTATGTAAGGGTTTCACAAAAAATTGTTAAATATGTGATGATGGTTGCATCAATGCCCCGTCAGTCCACACACAAACCGTAGCGTATTCTATCGATGCACACTATCTAAGCAGTGTTGCCTCAACATACAGGTTACTCCTCAAGGGACCTTCGTTAGTCAATGGGGAGTCTTACATGGATTGTTTTTCCATGAATAACCTAAAACACATGTTATAAACCCTTCCACCTAGTTTCATGAATTTCTGATTCATAAAAGCTAGTCAAATAGGCAAAGGCTCACTAGTAAAACTTTGAACCAACATCCGGACGTCATGGATGTTCCTAAAAATTTTGGTTCATAAAATTCCTTAATAATTTATATTCATTGATATAGGTATTTAAAAAATTTATTAGACCCCATGAAGCCTATGTCAGGCTCAAAGACTCGTCTTTGATTTTTAAGGTGTTACATAATGTTTAGAATTCATGGGAATTTATGCCTAGCAGCGAGAGGATATAAAGAATAAGTGATTAAACTTTGTGAGATGAGATATTATATTCCACTGTACCTTTTGACATGAGTACTCCTTGTTAATGAGAATGAGTTACTTACTAGTAATCTCCTTGTCCCTTACCTATGCGCCCGCATAGGTGTAGCTATTGGAAAGCCATGTAAAAAAAAGAGGATGATATCATTCTAGGAAAATAAGGTTCCCTCATAACTCATTCTAGGAAATTTTGGTTCCCTCATTGTCTGTGTCGGTTAAGCTAACTCCCGCAATATAAGTGAATGTGTTAAGTATTATAATAAGTGTTCTACTAAGGGTAGGTAGTCCATTGCACTAGGTAGGATTTCCAAAATGGAGTCTTGGTGAATATTCATTTAATTTATTGAACTAAGTCTCCTAAAAGAATGTACAACTAAGGGTAGGTGGAGGTATAGGACGATATATATACATTGCACTAGGTAGGACCTTCCGAAAGGGGCGTCACTTAGGGTAGGTGGTGGTATGGGACGCCATCTACTCATTGCACTAAGTAGTAATTCTGAAAGATTATTCTTGGCATTTGTTGGGTGTTGTTGTATTGTATTACCATTGAGTGGTTGCTTGTTCTCCCGAGGTGAGTTTGCCAAAAAAAGAGGTCATCTTGTGGGTCGCTTTGGTGTGTATTAAAGGAGGAATACTTGTACTTTGTTAATGTTATACCTTAGTGAGTCTTAGGATGATCTTAGAAAGGGAATTTTCAATGTAAATGATGTTTATTCCTCATTGGTAATACATTGCAAGTTCACTACTTTGGAGTCTTGTAATTCATAGTAATGCTCAAAGCATAAGCTTATCGGAAATATCTTAGATCTAAAAGTCTCACAAGCCACATCTAGTAGTATATTTGTCATTGGTGTGAGTCGCTACACATCCATGTATAAGAGGCTATAGGATATAGTGTTTTACTTTCATCATTACTCTTGAATTGTGGCATATAACTGAACTCCATAAGTCCTCTCTCTCTTTTGTTTCGTTTTCCAGTTGCCTTTTACTTTTTATTGCTTGGAAGTGGAGATGTTTCTATGTTTGAGGGAGATAAAAGGGGAGTTTCAATGTTATGATGGTTTTGTGGCTGAAACAGTAAATGTGAAGGTACGTTTAAAAATTTTTGATGAGATGCCATTTATGGGTAGGTGTGATTTATGAGATTTGGATTGTTGTGATGAGAAACTTTATGGTGATATGGTTCTAAGAATTGTAATAATAATAATTATTTAATGAAGTGCCTTTTAGAGAAAATGAGTTATCTTGTGATTATGTTGAATGATGGTAGAAATTCTTTAAGGTGTAAATATGAGGCTTGTCGAAAGAATGTGGAGATTTTGTAGGAGTAGAGGGCAATCCTCTTGTTTGTTTAATCTTTGAATAGTTTTCTTGTGATTGTTTGTGGTTCATGGGTAGGTTTCCACTAAGGAGGAAATGTAGTATGGATACCTTGTCAGGGAGTTTGTTCCATGAAATTGAGTTAAGCGATGCCTAAGAATTTAATGAAGTGATGTTTAATAGAGTATTTTTAGGCTTTAATACAAAAAGTAAAGACTTATGCTTAACTTGTAAGGTTGATGGTTAGTCCTGATGTGCATGATCAAGGGTAGTGTGAGTTCCTACCTTGTGAGAGGCATAATGGTGCTTTCAAGTACGAGCCCTTGAAGATGTATTTACCCTAAGTGGGAGAGAATGAGTTTAGTATAAGTAAAGTGAGTAAATACTTTGTATTTTGGTAATGATCAAGAGTCTTGAATAATTAATGTTGAGTAAAATGGCATGTAATGTACTTAGTCTACGAGAACTCTCAAGGTCCACTAAGTGAGAGTCGTAGTACGGGATGTTACTCTCATTGCACTTAGTGAGACTTAGCAAGTCGCGTTGAAGTAATTTAGTGTGGTCTTGTCGCTCATAGTATCATGACATCTTGTTAAAGTCTTTTGAAAGGTGCATTATTGAAATTTTGAGCAGGTGACACAATTATGTTTTGAGCTCACTATAAGGGAGTCCAAATTTTTGAGAAAATTGCATTTTTCATCAATTATAGTTTCAATGTTTTATGAGATGAGTTTATATGGTACTATACTTGATATGATCATACCTTCTTGATTAATTGCTCAAAGAATGAAAATCTGTAATATAAAGCATGCTTAACAGTGTTATTGTGATGTTGACTGTAGGATTTTTGAATTTTGAGAATATTTGTGTTGACTTTGATGGAAGTTTCAATGTGTGCAAAAGTATTGAATATGAGAATTTTTAATTTTGGAGAAGGTAGTTCCTGCACAAGCGATAGATAAGACAAGATTGTTAAATGTTAAATGTTTGTTAAAATGCTTATGTTGCTAGTGTTTGAAAGTGTGAAAATATGTTTTTTCTAGTTTATGGTTTGATTTTGAGTGTTTTGATCATTATTTTAATGTAATATGTTATTCTAATTGATTCCTTGTTGCTCTTAAGTTTTTAGTGTCATTCGAGGACGAATGTTGTTCTAAGTGGGGGAAAATGTAACGCCCTAAAATGAACAAAAGTGAACTAAAGCCTCATGAGTGTTTGATGAGTTCAATTGAATTTAAGATGATTTATATTGATTTTCTAAGGAAGTTTGTGAAGTTTGGTTGAGTTTGGAGGTCAAACATCCAAGAATGTCCATGACTTTCAGAAGGTGTGCTGTAGATAACTCTTGTGTTTGTTAATGTGTTTGACTGAGTTTTACGTGTTCGTGTTTCTTGAAATTGATGTGGGATATTTCTAAGACCTATATGACTTAGTTTAGGAATTTAATGTCAAGGAAATACCCCACCTATTACCCACAAGGGGCCCTGGAGAAGGGCCCAAGACTTTGACCTAAAACTGCCTACGCTGTATCCACCAACTAGATCAAAAGATGGCCTACATTTCAACAAACTGCCCATCGTCTTGGTTCATTTATGGACCTTTATGTTAGGTGGTAGATGCTACAAATGGATCTAAGTATCAACCCACGAGACCCAACAAACAGTCCGTTGATGGACAGACCGTCCGTTGGTTAGGTCTCGTTAGTGAGGCCTGCAAAAGTTGTACAGGGGCTGCCTTTGCTAGGGGTGTTTGTTAGAGTAACCCCAAGTCTTTTTTTACCCTAGGAAGTTTTTTAAGGGTTTTAATATATATTAAATTTTTTAAAACCCTAATACCTTATTTTAGACTCCTCTTTCAAAACACAAAACCCCTCTCCCTTAGAAGACTCTCTCATGTCACCATGGATGCTAGAAGTCAAGAAGTTCTAGGATGGCTGTTGGTGGTCGTATCTTCACTAAAAATATTTGTTTTTTATTCAATTTTAGGTATGATATCAATACTTTTACTCTCTTCCATCAAGGAGTCCCTCCTAATGAGTTTTCAAAAAGGAGTTTCAACCCTAGTTTCTACTATCTTCAACCCAAAATATGAGTCTTGCATGAAAACGTTTCTAATGCCTTAATAATGATGTTTATAATGTTATTTCATGATTTTAATTTTAAAATTTCAATGAAATCATTATAATGTTTTTCGTTAAATTTTTACTTAGGAAATGGGTTAAGTGAGCATGAATGGGTGGTCTTCAAGCTTTGGTTTCTTATGGTAATTATTGTTGTTTAGATACTGCCCAAAGGTCTTTATTATAAAAAAAATTTTAGAAAAATGTTGTATCTGATAAAAGCTTGGATTAAAGGGTAAGTAGGTTATGTTGTTTAGCTTTAATTTCGAAGTGCTCTTGAGTTGTATGGTCTTCTTCATAGTGGTGTTTACTAGAGTTTTATAAATGTAAAGTTATTAATTTATTTTGAATGAGGCTATCAAGTCGTTTTATGTGAAGTTATATGATACATATGCCATTCTTATTAAATATGCCTTATGAAGTTATTATGTAAAGCTTACTAGAGTGTATGCTTTGAATAGAGTTATTATTGTTAATTGTTTTATGAAGCCTCTTATGAGCACTATGCTAAAACTTATGTCAAAAGGATTTATATGATTATGTGAAGCATGTAAAGTGTGTGATGAATGAAGGTCTAAGCATGTATAAAATTTAAATGAAAATTCCATGATTCTTATGTGCAAGGTGTACTCACATGTGCACACACACTCACACTTGAATAAAGGAATGAAGCTAAGTTAAGTCCGAAAAGGATTTTATGGGGTGAACACTCTTTCTGAGTTGATATCAAGTGTTTAGTAGCAACCCCACTACATCCCATGAGCTTTCTAAGATAGATTGGAGGATAAATTCCCTTCGTGAGTTGAGATGTGGTGTTCACTAGTGATCCTTAACCTATAGTTTATAATGTTTAGAATCTGTGTGAAGTTACGCCTCACACCAAGAGGATATTAAGAAGAGGTGGTTACACTTTGTCACTTAATATGTTGTATTCCAATGTACCTCTTTATATGAGCATTCATCGTTCGTAGAGATTGAGTTACTTAGTAGCAATATCCTTATCTCTTAACTATGATACCACATAGTTGTATCTATTGGGAAAGCCATGTAAAAGCTATTATAATGACCTCATTCTAGGCAAATAAGGATCCCTCATCCGATAGGGTTTAATATTTAAATTCAATGTCCACCTCTTATGGTCTATGTCGGCTAAGTTAACTCCAACAAAAGAAGTGAATGTTCTAAGTCTTCTTAAGAAGTGTTCTATTATACGCTCAAACTTACTTCTCAAATAAGAAGTAAAGCGGTCGTGTCAAGTAAATAACCCAACTAGTGAGGTTGGGATCGTTCCCACGAGGAAAATAGTCTACACTTAACTTCAACTGATTATTACTATTGTTTGGTTAATGACTTCCTTGGAAAGTAAAAACATAAAAAGGGGGGTTTCTATCTCTAAATAAGTGAAAATAAGTAACAAACTTGAAAGATACACTTAACAGCTTTGAATATTGTGTTTTAATCAATTAATCAAAGTAACTAGGGTTTACGTGTTCCCCACAGGTTCATAACTTGATAACTCTAACTATAAAAATTCTTTCCTAGTATCTTGCATGCAAAGTGATAAGTTATGTATTTCTAAATCCTTGGTCCGACATCTAGAAAATCTCACTCCGCACCTTGGTCCGGCTACGTGTATTTCTATCCTAACCCTTATCCTTACCTCATATTAAGCATCGTATTCGATATTTGACAAAGTTATTACCTCATACCAATCAATACTAGCCTATTTTATAGTATACACTTAATCTATGTTAATAATTCTTTTCCTATTATCTACCTCCTTTGTCCGGCAAGTAGCATTAAGGCGAGTTCTAACGTTGACCATCCGTTAAAAAGACTTCTAAACGAAAGAATTATTAATACATGCAAGACATTTATATAGAATTGTTATTTAAGTTAGGGTTTATTGTCACGACCCAAAACCGAGCCGCGACTGGCACCCACATTTACCCTCCTATGTGAGCGAACCAACCAATCTAAACCTTAACATTTCAATGTATATCAACAGAAAGTAATGTGGAAGACTTAAACTCATTAATAAGAATCATCTCAATACAATTAATATTCAACATCTATTGTTCCCCTAAATCTGGAAGTCATCACCACAAGAACATCTATAATCAAATGACTAAACTAAGAGTATTCTAAAAACTAAAACCAGTAAAAGCTAGTCAATGCCGGAAATTCAAGGCATCAAGACTTGAAGAAGAAGATATAGTCCAAGCTAGAAGCATTAGCTCACCCTGAAGATCCAGTGTGACGAAGACTGGCTAGAATTACCGTTGAGTTGAAGACGATGGCCCGTTTGCTGCACTCCACAAATAACAAAGAAGAAAACATAAAAGTAGGGGTCAGTACAACCACAAGTACTGAGTAGATATCATCGGCCAACTCAAAATAGAAAACAGTATATATCAAGTAATATTATAAAACAACAATAATATTCAACATGTAGCAACAACAAGTACTATAATCATCAATAAGTACTAACAAGTTCATCCATGAGGACTCAAGCCTTAATATCATACTCATTTGGGAATTAGGTTCATTACATTGAGTATATTAACATTCTTCAAGATTCATTATCTTTCTTCCTCTTGTGTCGGTACGTGATACTCCGATCCATATTCTATCCTGGTGCCGGAACGTGGCACTCCGATCCTCATTCTATCCTGGTAACGGAACATGGCACCCGATCCATATTCTATCCTGGTGTCGGAACGTGACACTCCGATCCTCATTCTATCCTGGTACCGGAACGTGGCACCCGATCCATATTCTATCCTGGTGTCGGAACGTGACACTCTGATCCTCATTCTATCCTGGTACCGGAACGTGGCACCCGATCCATATTCTATCCTGGTGTCGGAACGTGACACTCTGATCCTCATTCTATCCTGGTACAAGAACGTGGCACCTGATCCTCTATTTCTATCCTGGTACCGGAACGTGGCACCTGATCCATATTCTATCCTGGTGTCAGAACGTGACACTCCGATCCTCATTCTATCCTGGTACCAGAACGTGGCACCCGATCCTCTATTTCTATCCTGGTACCGGAACGTGGCACCCGATCCCCTTATTCATCAAGCCTTCTTTTATTCTAAGGCATCATCAATCTCATTATATAATTTATCAAGCCTTCTTTTACACCAAGGCATCATCATTAACAAGTGAATTAGGGGATCTTTCGAGATTTAGGATTCAAGAACTTCATCATGCTTATTTTATCACAATTTCATAATCACAATCATGCAAGCATACAATTAAGCATATAGAAGGATTTACAATACTACCAACACATATCATTCGCTATTAAGAGTTTACTATAAGATAGCATAAACCATAACCTACCTCCAGCGAAGATTTTGATCAAGCAAGAATTTTCCCCAAAGCTTTGCTATCCTCTTCGTTTTCTCTCTTTCTCGTTTAACTCCCTCTCTCTCTTGATCTTTCTATTTTCTTGTTCAAATCCTCTTTCTTTTACCCTAATTAGTATATAATTAAGTTTAAAAGATGGCAATAATAACCCACTAATTAACTTAAGGTCACCTCTTTTAACCCCCAAGAAATTGAGTTATTAATATAAACACACGAAATATATTATTATGGCAGGAATAGTCCAAAACGTCCCTTTAAAACTTAACCTGAAATCGGACTCCGACTGGGATTACGCAACCTGTGACGGGCCGTCGTGCCCGCGACGGTTCGTCCTGCAGGTCGTCGCAAAGTGCAGAGACCCAAATTTCCACCAAGGGTCTGTGACGGTCCGTCACACCTGTGAGGGTCCGTCCTGCAAGTTCGTCACGAAGTTCAGAGAGTCGATTTTCAGTACCCATTTTCAGAATTTCTAAGTGTTTTTAAACGAGACCCTGCGACGGTCCGTCATGCCCATGACGGTCCGTCGTGGGGTCCGTCGTCTCAGCCAATTTTTCCAGAAATAAAATCTGCTGCTCGAAACGACTAAACAGGTCGTTACATTTATGTCATTATTTTCGTATGGTTCCCACAAACCTAGTTACGGAGTTTAGTTACTCATAGACATAAACACAATATTGAAATATGTTAAATAGGAATTCATCTACTTATTCAATGAGAATGAATAAAATCCAACGTTTGCTTGATTAATCTCAAAAAATCAATTGCAAGAATCTCAAAATCTAACAGTAATACACAAAGTCTAAAAATCTGATATCTAATTATCTGGTCTCTAACCTCAAAAACAAGGTTTTTTGAACTATTTATAAAAAAAAGAAAAACCTAATTAAACAAGGATTCTAATTTCTGGAAATCTGCCAAAATGCGGCTGGGTCAACAGACCTCGCGACAGACCGTCGTGGACTCCGTCGTCCCAAACTTTTGCATTTTCTTCTGCTGCTCTCTTCATTCCCCTCGACGGCAAGTATAACGGACTTTCTTAGGCACAACGGCCCGTCGAGGGTCTTCGTTCTAAAACACTTCGACTCTTGGAATCTGGGTACTGTATCACTTCTCTAGACTTCACGACGAACCTGCAGGACAGACCGTCATAGACACGACGGACCGTCACAAGCTTCCTAATCCCACACTTGGTCAGACATCCCCATATTTCTTCAGCAGCTGCCATACGCTTCAACCTACAGACCATCACAAGCACGACGGAATGTCATAAGAACCGTATGTGGTCTCTTCTTCATTTCTTCGCTCAAAATCTCCGCATTCAGCTTTGGATAGATTTCCTGCAAAAGAAAGATAAACTTATATAAAAATAAGCACAAAAAGGCTTTTGGACACACTAAACTTAAGGAAAAAGTATTAATAATACAGTGAAACCACGATATATCAACACCCTCAACTTAAATTCGTTGTTTGTCCTCAAGAGACACACTATGACTCACTACACAATCTTTGTACAATAGTATCCAT
Source organism: Solanum peruvianum (assembly GCA_027705065.1). Classification (NCBI taxonomy): domain Eukaryota; kingdom Viridiplantae; phylum Streptophyta; class Magnoliopsida; order Solanales; family Solanaceae; genus Solanum; species Solanum peruvianum. The sequence goes on along the minus strand of JAKWJD010001765.1, from coordinate 29,397,361 downwards.
GTTTTATCCGGAGAAATGCAGAAAGCTTCAAAAATTGGAATTGGGTGACAATGAGTTTATTGGAACTTTACCAAGAGAGCTAGCTAACTTAACAGCTCTTACATATTTATATATTTCAGATCTGCATTTGGAAGGTAGTATGAAATTTTCTTCTTTTTCTCTTTTCCACAAAACTTGGTACTCATGATATATTTCCTGAAAATTGACAGGTGAGATACCAATGGAGTTCGGTAATCTTCAGAAACTTCACGAGTTGGATTTACCACAGAATGAGCTAACTGGCTCTGTTCCTCACAACATTTTCAACATGTCAGCACTGAAGAATATAGATTTTGGAGAAAATAAGCTTTCAGGTACTCTACCTTCAGATTTAGGTCGTGGAATGGCCAATCTAGAAATATTTTATGGTGGAGGAAATAATCTGAGTGGTTTTATCTCTACTTCAATCTCAAATTCATCAAAACTCAGACAACTTGACCTCTCACGAAACAGTTTCACAGGTACAATTCCTAAATCACTTGGTAACTTAGAATAACTTGAGTTACTTCACTTGCTGTCGAATAATTTTGTCAGCGATTCAACATTGAGCTTTCTTGCATCATTGACAAACTGTAGGAATCTAAGAGCACTCACGTTAGCAGGTAATCCGTTGGATGGTGTATTGCCTGCATTTGTTAGTAATTTCTCAAACTCCTTTCAAATTATTGAAACATCTAAATGTAAACTGAAGGGTGTCATTCCTCGAGAAATTGGTAATCTTACTGGACTGACAAGGATTGGTATGTTTAACAATGAGTTAACTGGACATATTCCAAATACTGTACATGGCATGTCGATCCTTCAAGAACTTTACTTATTGAACAACAAAATGTTTATATGGGAGTAGTGTTTTTCTTTATTTATTGTAGTCTATTTGAATATTTTTTTACTAAACCTTATTTTTGGAGCTTGTATGTTTTCTATATTAAGCAATTTTTTATCACGTAAAATGCCTATATATTTCTACTAGTTCTGGCATCATGTTGTTGCAGGATAAATTAAAGACAGAACATAATTAATTAGAAGACTAGCTACTTGAACCAGCAGCTACAGTTACTACTGCTCTAGTTTCCTGCAGGGAAGCAAGCTGCTCAGCCCACTCCTTATAAGTGTACCCTCTTAGCTAAACTTCGTTATCTAGATCACTTGAATTTATCTTAGCTGAAGAAGATGAACTTGCTGAATGAACTTGCTTTTTTGTATGCACTAGAGATGCAGTCTGATGATGAACCTTGCCCAATGCTACAGTTCTTTGAAAATATCATGTTCATGTTGTTATGTATTGATTATTGGAGTCATTCAAAACTATGTTATGAACCTGTTTCCAGTGGTCATCTCTGGTTTGTTTGAACTACTTGTGTGTAATTTTTACATTGAAGTTTACAACAGAAGACTGCACAAATTAAACTTTTGAAGTTTAATTTTTGAGAGCCAACAACAGAAGACTACACAAATGTTGTAGTCCTTATAATGTGTAATCTTTACATTGAAATTGTTTTTAGATTTGGATTGGTTGTCTTACAGTGAATTCTCTATGATTATGCACTTCCACAATTAATTCACAAACTTATAATTTTATTTTAAATGTGCAGGAAAATGCAGGTAATTGAATTTGAATTTGGCTAGAAGTAAACTCGATCTATTGTGGCAAAAGATGGAGAAATTTTTGTATTGTTGTCATATACGTTTGAATGACACTTTCGGGTTTTTGGAACTTGTTGATATTAGAGATGTTTAAGCAATCACTTTCTAAGTTTTGGTTGTACATGAAATATTTCTCGAAGTTTATTTGAAATATATAGCTTCATTTTGTGTTTTAGGTCACTTGTATGTATGTAAATATATAATATATATTTGTGCTACATGTAGGCTTATAAACGTTGAAGTTACACTTTGTAAGTGTTGCTCTAGGTAAATAAAAAGTTACACCTTGAAAGTGTTGCAATAGATGAGATATAAAGTTACACTTTATAAATGTTGCAATAGATGACCAATAAAAGGCAACACTTTTTAAGTGTGATCAATAAATCTGAAAAGGCAACGCTTTTAAGTGTAGTCTAACAAAAAATAGGTGTTGCTAATGCACGTCTTCAAAGCGTGCCCTTATACCTATTTGGCTACGCTTTATAAGTGTAGCCAAAGATGGCAACATTTAAAAAGTGTTGCCTAATGTCAAAGGGTACGCTTCTTTTGGGCAGCCCTTAAAAAGTGTTGTTGAATCTCCAAAAGTTTAGCCTTTTATCAAAGGCCACACTTTTTGCTAGTTTAGGCTACACTTACGTGGTGTTGCTGTAGGCCGAAAATGGTGTAGTGTCCTTTGCAATCATTTGGCTATCAATCCCGATTAATCTCATCAAATATATGCATGCAATCATTATTAGTCTTGAATTTTGTGGGATCAGAACATGACACAGACTCACCATGCACTAACACTTATGCTCTTCAATTTCTCACCGAGGTGCTAACAATTACGGTATTGAAACTAGTGTCCTCACTTTGAAACAAAATCCTCGTTTTTCACACAATGATTTCTGTTTTAGTATAAGGATTATTTTTCAACACTCGCTCTCAGAACAAACTAGTGTCCTCACTTTGCCATAAGCTTGCCCTCCTTGACATGTCGGCTAAACATTCAACTGTTTCTCATTTTATCTCGCCCGGTTTCTCATATTCTTTGACCTTGCTATTTTCTCTTCTTTCTTTATTTGTGTAAGTGACTCTCTTCTTTTCTTGCTTGTATTTCTTCTGTATTTTTCTTTTTCTTTAATTTTCTTTTCATCTAATTCTTGAGTAACTTTACTTTTGTTCTTTCTCTCTCTTTGTTCTTTCAACCACTTTCCATAGCATTCCTCATAGTAGCCACCCTAAGCTCATGGCTTTGCCATGAGTCAAGGTACACAATACCCACAGTTGGGTCAGGGCCATAACGAAGGTTCTTTATGCATTAGCCACCCTCAACTTATGCTTTTGGCATAAGCTGAGGTGGACATGTCCAAGGAGGGACCAGGGCCAACACATTCTTATCAAAAAAGATCAGTTGGGGTGATAAAGAAAGGTCTAATTTTTAGCTCAAATTATTTGGATCAGAGAAGAATAAATTTCATTTGGTTTCTTTTATTTAGGCTAGAAATGGGCTATATTGAATAAAGGTGTATGATCATTTCCGAAATGTCTATTACAGCTTACTTTTAGCAGGACTAAGCAGGCAAGTTCTAGCTCAGTACCAAAAGTGGAATATTCAAATTTCCTCACACTCACTTGACATCTCATCATTATACCAGATTATCAGACACCTAGTTCGAATTTAAGACTTAGGGTAATTCAATGGTGTAACTCTATTTCATGCTTAGAGCCACACAATTATCAGTTACTATGCCTAGTCATGCATTAGTTTCTAGTTTATCAGGATATCATTTTAAACATCATGCTTCAGACTTAAACTATGTACAAAAGATACAAACATGCCAGTTCATTAGAAAAAGTAATCAGTCTTTTGGGGAAAAAGAACACAGGCAAGAAAACCCCAAAAGAGGATAGTGAATTGGGCTATTCAGACTTCACCCTAACACTCACTATCCATTTACCCCACCCCTAACAAAAAGGCATGCAATTGTCCCCAATGCATAAAAATCTAAATACAATAGTGGTAGGTGAATCAAACTTGTGGCGCAAAGCGCCGCCGATCAGCAAGATGGTGGGTCCGGTTCCCCGGAACCCACGTCCTCTGCAACCTGGACATCCTCACTGGTGTCCTCAGCAACATCCGCACCATCAGTAGTGCGTCCTTCTATCTCAACAGTGCGGGAGTTAGACGCCCCAGCCGCTAACTCAGATGCTCTCATTCGGTGTGCCTCCTCCTCAGCAGGGGAGGCTCTCCTCGCAACCTCTATATCTCGGCGATCCTTCTTCCGTGCTCGCGCCTCGTCCTCTGCTCGACCCCTACGCCTCTTAGAACTCTTTCGAGGGGGAGGTGGTGGAATGTCAGAAGTAGCAAAAAGGGCCGCCATCACGGTTCCTCAGCAGGCTCGATAGAAATTGCCTCAGACTCCGGCAATTCAGCCTCTAAGATCGTGTCGATGTCTGCACGAAGACTGTCGACTGCAGCCTGAAGAGTCAACACATCCACCGGAGGGGCTGGTCAGGCTAGCACTCTCAACTTAAAGGCGTCCAGGCGCTGGTTAACCTCAGTGATCTTCCGCTCTGTAAACTTCATCATCTTCCTCTGTAGACGCTCTTCGGACTCAGTAATCGACTTCTGCATCCACGGCTGGATATGATGTAGAAGAGTGGCCATTTGTTCCTCTAGTTTTTTGACCCTTGCAAGCGGGACCAGTGCCGGTAGAGGGGCTGTGCGAGAGGAGCTCGAGGCTGTGCTACTACCCGGGATAGACTCGACCTGGTTAGTGTCAGTGGACGCCTGTGTAGCTGTGCAGGCCCGGGCTACCGTATCAGCAAGATCATCAGCAAGTGGGGGCAGCTCTGGATGGGGCCCTCTGCGTGGAGCCAACTCATTGGCCTCGTCTCTGATGAGACCGACGTCTACAGTGCCTTGCGGGGTCTGAAGCTTATCTATGTGCCATATAGGCACACCTGCGGACCTTCAAAGGGCAAAGATCATGCACGGGAAAAAAAAGGGAAGGTAGTAGTGACCTTGAATGCCCTCTCGTGGATGACTGCCTGGAGAAGCCATGCGAATTCCACCACGAATCCGGCTATCATCGCCGCCATCAACACTTCTCGATCCAAGGTAACGATGTTATCAGCAGCTGTGGGGGAAAGGCAGTGAGGGACAAGCAGCCACAAGAACATTGTTGTGAATGTGAGGTTGGCATTCTTGATGTCCCCCTTCGGCTTAGTGACCCAATCGGCACCCTCTCCATCTACTGAAAGGTGCAGGGCCATCCACCTTTTGGTGATCTCTCTCAGTGCTGGCTCGCGCAACAACTGGCCATCCTTTACTATCTGTCAGCGGTAGTCAAACTCGGCAGTATGGGGGGTCTGAGTAGCATCAATACTCTCGCCGTATAGAAACCGGCGGATGGCTGGCAGGGAAATGTCAACCTGCACACCCCGAACTCGGACCTGCTCTAGTGGGGCCTTTTTAGCGGGGGCAGCCCGCCTATCGATCTGTGATCGGAGAGTCGCTACATAGGATGCGTAGAACTCTCAGACCATTTCTTCGTTGTATCGTGCTAACGGACGTGCTGTCCACTCCAAGCGATGCCTGGTGAAGAGGTTGTGGATCTCCGGCATCGTCGGGAGTCTCCCCGTAAGTACCCGCCGCTCCAAAGTGAGTGTTCGAGTCATCACTCCCTTAAGCCAGGAACTTGGCGTCGGAGTAGACTTGAAACTGCCCGTCGACACACCACCAGTTGGGCTGGTCAGTGGCAGGAGTGGGGACCTGAACAGGTGAGCCGGATGTAGAGTCTGAATTGTTAGCCTCATCAGACGAGGCCGACGCTGCAACAATGGCGGGTGCGGGAACCTCAGCAGAGCCAGAGGCTTCCTTGGACCATGATACTCCTAAGGAGCCAGACGCTCCTTCCTCATTTGTGGCTGACCCAGAGGGTGTTCCGGTCAGTGTACGCTCCTCATCAGACTGGGAGGCAGTGACTATGCCGGACGCCATCTTTTTGGGTGTGGCTCTGGGAGCATGTGCAACACGGGAAGGTGTGGAAGTGCCTGGGGGCACATACTCAGGGTCCCGTTCATCATAAGAGCCGATGATCATGCGTGCAGACGGGGCGACAGACTTTGATCTCCCGCGTTCATAGATTCGGCCTTGCTTGGGTGCCATAGTAGATAGTACCTGCAAAGGATCAATATTAGTACGAGTAGTGGCAACCAAGTCAAGCGAAACCATACGAAATAAAAAATTGAAAATAGTATGTCATTGCTATAGAAAAAGTGACACACGACAGGCCTGGTGACGGCTCATCTTGACTTTGACGGACCGTCGTGAGGTCCGTCGTGTTTTATTTAGACTTTGTATTTAAAGAGAACCCTGAAGGAGAGTCTCTTACTAGCATGACAATATAGGCAGGATGGACTGTCATAGGTACGACGGTCCATCGTAGATTTCCGCCGTAGGACACTTGAGAGAAAAAAAAATGGAGACCCTTAGGAGAGGGATCTCTGACCGTCATGACGGTCATGCAGGTTGGTTCGTCGGGGGTACAACAGTCCGTCACATGTGTCCGTTGAAGAACACTTGGAAAAAATGAGGGAACCTTAGAAACACGGTCTCTGACAACCTGAACAGTTGTGCAGGACGGACCGTTGTGAAGATGACGGTCCGTCACATGTGTCCATTGGGGAACACTTGGGAAAAAAATGATAGACCCTTTGAAAAAGTGTCTCAGTGTAGCATGACGGTTGTGCAGGACGGTCCGTCATGTGTATGACGATCCGTCACATGTGTCCGTTGGGACAGGGGTGCTAGGGCTTTTGCAACGGACCCTACGACGGTCCGTCGTGGGTACGACGGTCCGTCATCGAGGTCTTATTCTGAATGACAGTGACAGAACTAAGGGTACCCAAATATCCCCGATGAACCCACATCAACCTCGTAGTGTTTTGGACCTACATGTGTCTAACCCAACTACCTAGGAAACTAGAAATGCAAAAGCACCTATGTCTAGGGTGGTAAACATGGCAATTTCGAACATTTGTAACCTAGGTTAAAGAGAATCGTCTAATGTAAAAAACATACGAAGAGGGACTAAGCATAATACTAACAAGTAAACAAAAAGGCAAGATAAATGTGTATAAATTTAGAGACACATACCTTAGAAATGGAGAAAAAAACAAATGCACAAGTACTCGTTGGCAAGGTAGACACTCACAGCAGCAGTTTCCACTAGTAGATAACACTTTAGAGCTTTGGAGAGTTGTGAGAGGGCAATGATCGGTTGTTGATAGAGAATTAGATTGTGGAAGTTGAGTAGGGAAGAGTAATTGGAGAAATAATGAAGTAATGGGGGTGAAATGAGGGGTTGGGGAGTTTAAACGTTCTGATTTTTTAAAAGGGTCCAGCCGGGTCGGGTCGGGTATACCTTATTAATCACGAGACGGTTCCCCGGCAATGGCGCCAAAATTTGATACGCTCAAACTTACTTCTCAAATACGAAGTAAAGCGGTCGTGTCAAGTAAATAACCCAACAAGTGAGGTTGGGATCGTTCCCACGAGGAAAATTGTCTAGACTTAACTTCAACTGATTATTACTATTGATTGATTAATGACTTCCTTGGAAAGTAAAAACATAAAAAGGGGGGTTTGTATCCCTAAATAAGTGAAAAAAAATAACAAACTTGAAAGAGAGACATAACAACTTTGAATGTTGGATTTTAATTAATTAATCAAAGTAACTAGGGTTTACGTGTTCCCCACATGTTCATAACTTGATAACTCTAACTATAACAGTTCTTTCCTAATATCTTGGATGCAAAGTGATAAGTTATGTATTTCTAAATTCTTCGTCCGACCTCTAGAAAATCTCACTCCGCACCTTGGTCCGGCTACGTGTGTTGCTATCCTAACCCTTATCCTTACCTCATATTAAGCATCGTATTCGATATTTGACTAAGTTATTACCTTGTACCTATCCATACTAGACTATTAGATAGTATACACTAAATCTATGTTAATAATTCTCTTCCTATTATCTACCTCCTTGGTCCGGCAAGTAGCATTAAGGCGAGTTCTAACGTTGTCCATCCGTTAAAAAGACTTCTAAACGAAAGAATTATTAATACATGCAAGACACTAATCTAGAATTGTTATTTTAGTTAGGGTTTATCTCATTATTTGCCTATGGTTCCCACAGCCCTAGTTATGGAGTTTAGTTATTCATATATTAAAAGAATATTCAAATATTTTAAATACGAATTCATGTACTTACTTCAATGAGAAAGAATAAAATCCAAAGTTTGCTTGATTAATCTCCAAAAATCAATTGCAAGAATCTCAAAATCCAACACTAATACACAAAGTGTAAAAATCTTATATCTAACTATTTGGTGTCTAACCTCAAAAATAAGGTTTTTCAAACTATTTATAAAAAAACAAAAACCTAATTAAACAAGGATTCTAATAGGTGGAAATCTGCAAAAACGCGGCTGGGACGACGGACCTCGCGACGGACCGTTGTGGACTCCGTCATCCCATACTTGTGCAATTTCTTCTGCTGCTCTCTTCATTCCTCTCGACGGAAAGTATGACAAACCATCATAGGCACAACGGTCCGTCGAGGGTCTTCGTTCTAAAATAATTCAACTCTTGGAATCTGGGTACAGGGATCACTTCTTTGGACTTTACGACGAACCTGCAGGACAGACCGTCATAGACACGACGGACCGTCACAAGCTTCGTAATCCCACACATGGTCAGACTTCCCCATCTTCCTTCAGCTAGTGCATTAAGCTGCCACCTACGGACCGTCACAAGCACGACGGACCGTCATAATCTCCGTTTGTGGCCTCTTCTACATTTCTTCGCTCAAAATCTCTGCATTCAGCTTTGGAAAGATTTCATGCAAAACAAAGAGAAACTTATATAAAAATTACCACAAAAAGGCTTTTGAACACACTAAACTTAACGAAAAAGTATTAATAATACCGTGAAACCACGGTATATCATACTACTAACGGTAGGTAGTGGAATTTGACACTATTTATCCATTGCACTAGGTAGGACCTGCCAAATGGGGAGTCTTTGTGCCAAGTCTTCTAAATGAATGTATTGCATATGGTAGGTGGGGGTGTGGGACGCCATATGCACGAAGTAGGCCTTCTGAAAGGATTGTTCTATTGTATTACCATTGAGTGGGTGCTTGTTCTCCCGAGGTATGTATGCCTAAAAGGGATGTAGTCTTCAGGGTAACTTTGGTGTGTATTGAAGGAGGAATATGTGTACTCCTTCATTTCATACCTTAGTGATTCTTAGGATGACATTAGATAGGGAAACTTTGACGGAAATGATGCTTATTCCTCATTGGCAACTTTTGAAGTTCACTACTTTGGAGTCTTGTAATTTTGTGTAATGTTTAAAGTGAGTCAGTGTAACATTTTGTGAGTTTATTTTAAAGTGTAACAATTGGTTAAAACTATTGAAATAATTATCTAAGTGTTAAATGATGTTCCTTATGATGATTTTCTCCTATATTATTGAATGTTTTACCTAATTTGCATAAAATGCTATTTTACTAAAATGTCTCTTTTTGCATGTTTTTGCGTATTCAATACATATTATACTGTTTTGTACTAACCCGATACATTTATATACTATCTAACTATAAGTTTTGGAATCAAGGTTGATGTCTAGAAGAAAATGCTTGGGAAAGTTCTTCTCAAGATAAAACATGTCCTAATATATCGAAGGGAATAATTTCTATCTTCATAGTTTCCTTATGTTAAGATATATTATGTATCTTTTTCAAATGTAAAGGGACGCTTCCCTATGTTAATTATGTCGTGTCTTTAGTTTTTGCTTGTAACGATGAGATTTTCTTAGATTTTATAAAAGATTTCCTTTTTTATATCAAATGTCTTTAAAAAATTTAAATTCTTCACTGCTTTTCATATATTATGCAATGAACGATATTCAAAAGGCTTGTACTAGACCCCACAGGGTCTAATACACCTTGTCAAGAAAGATGCATTGAGAAATTGGCCTACACAATGACTCCCACATACATGAGAAGTTTCTTGGGTTTAGCCAGGAATAATAGAAGGTTTATTTATGGATTTTTATCCATTGCTTCTCCTTTGAAATTCTTGGCCCAAAATAAGGCAAAGTTGCAGTGGTCTCAAGATGATGAAAAAGGTTTTCAAGATTTGAAAGATAATATTACCTTAGCTCAAGTGTTCACCTTAGCGATGTGCAAAGGAGCCTTTGTTGTGTATTTTCATTCTTCCCGAGTTCACTTGGGATGTTTACTCATGCTGCACGGTCAGGTGATAGCTTATGCTTCTAGGTGACTCAAACATCATGAGAAGAATTATCCAACTCATAAGCTAATGATAGCTACTGTAGTTTTTGCCTTTATAATATTGAAAAATTATTTGTATGGTATACATTTTGATATATTTACTAACCATAAAAGTTGTCAATATGTGTTTACACAAAAAGATTTGAATCTCCCACAGAGAAGATGGTTAGAATCGTTGAAGGATTACGACATGAGTGTCTTTTACCACCCTGAATAGGCCAATGTGTTTGAAGTTTCTTTGTGTCGTATGTCTATGGATAGTGTGTCTCATTGGAAGAAGAGAAGAAAGAAATTCTGATAGATCTTCATAGGTTGCCTCGATTAGGCGTGTGGTTAGAATATTATCAAAATTGTGGTTTTATGGTCCATTATAACTCTGACTCATCATTAGTGGTGGAGGTCAAATCTAAGCAGCAACTTGATACACTATTGATGGAGTTGAAGGAATCTGTTTTTGATAAGCTCAATGATTCATTATCACAAGGGGTTGATTGTATTATTAGCTACACAGGTAGATTATGTCTACCCGATATTGAGGATTTGAGATGTCGAATTCTTGAAGAAGCCCATAATTCCTACTATTAAATACATCCGGGTCCTACCAAAATGTATTGTGACCATAGAGAGTCTATTTATGGGATGGTTTTTGAAAATCATTGAAGAGTCTGTTGCTAAGTGTCAATATGTACTTCATAGTTTGGTTGCCTCAAAACTGGAGGCAAAATGATTGTATCTGGGTTATTGTGGATAGGTTGACAAAATCTTCTAATTTTTTTCCTGTCAAGTCTCCTTACAATACTAAAGATTTGTCAAGGATCAACGTTAATGAAATTGTGAGTCTTCATGGGAATCGTTTGTCCATTATTTCTTATAGAGGCTACAAATTAACTTCTCATTTTTTGAAGGCTTTTCAAAATTGTTTAGGTAAACCAGTAAAACTCCACGCCCCATTTCATCCTCAGACAGATAGCAAAGCGGAACTTACCATTCGTACACTAGAAGATATGCTAAGAATTTGTGTTATTCACTTTAAAAGAAGTTGGGATGATCATCTACCGTTCATTGAGTTCTCTTAAAACAATAGATATCATTCGGGAATCTTCATGGCACTTTTTGATGTTCTTAATGGTAGTAGCTATAGATCTACGGTTGGATGGTTTAAGGATTATGAGTGCTCACTCCTTTGTCCAATGATTATCTATGAGTCCATAGATATACATTTAAGACAGCCTATAGTTGGCAAAAGTCTTATGCCGACAATGATAGAAGAGACCTTGAGCTTTATATATTTGATCATGACTTCTTGAAGATTTCACGTGTGAAAGTGTTATAGAGGTATGGTAAGAAGGGGAAGTTAATTCCCCAGTATGTTGGTCCATATGAGGTTTTACAACAAATAGGGATGGTTGCCTATGATTTGAAACTACCTAGTGAACTAGCTTCAATTTATCCGGTGTTTCATGTGTGTATGCTCAAGAAATTCATAGGCAACCCCTTGTCCATTATGCCTATTGAAGCTTTAGGGGTGGATGAGAACCTCTCCAACTATGAGATTCCGGTTGATATCCTAGATATCGAAGTCAATAAGTTTAGAAACAAGGAGGTTGCCTCGGTAAAAGTTCTATGAATGAACAATCTTGTTGAGGATGAAACATGGGAGGCAGAAGCTGACATGAAGTCCCACTACCCTCATCTTTTTACACCTTGGGGTTATACAGTCTTCTTATTGAAGAAATTGATGAATAAATATGAAATTGAGTTGTTTTATATATAGGTGCATGCTATGGTAAAATTCATACCAATTTGAGTTAAGAGAAAGCTTTCGTACTCTATTCTTGCACTTATATGAAATATATATGCAAGTGTCTTCTAGAGATTTTATTGTATTGTTGTAGTCTTGAGAAGAATAATAGCATGGTAACTCATGATATGTTTTGAGCTCATGTTGATTTTGAGACATAAATTACTCGCTATGTGTTATGAAATGTTAAGCTCTTTTACGTGCATCATGAATTAAGTGTTATATGTAATGTTATGGTATGTGTTTAAAAGAGGTTGATATTACTCCTATAAGAAGTGACTCATTATGATTTTATGTTGTTTTTTGTTGGGCTTCTAGAATTTAGTCTATTCTTACCCTCCAAAAGATTTTTGTGTTATTCGGGGACGAATGTTTCTAAGGGGGGATAATGTAACACTCCTGAAAAATCCATGACTGAGACTACAGATGAACCTATTAAATAAAATTTAAAATAATCTTTCCAGACCTATATTAGTGTAATAAGTTCATTTAGAAGAGGTTAGAGACAATATGACAAAAGAAGACCTTGACCTCTGGAAACTATCTAATTTGGACTAGTTAACATCCCTATTTCTGGTGAAGGTTTCCAAGTGTCAAATGAATTCCAAAATATGTAAAGAGACCTTGGATAGGTATTATGTAGTACAAAGAGTCCAAACGTCGGATAATGACAACCGAAGGACCACCCGATGGCTAGGAAGGCTTCCAAAGAAGCCTACGCAAACTAGATTTGGGCAACAGGTGTGCGACGCGAGGATGACATGCACCTCATGCCTCAAACCAAAATTTTAGAAACATAATGGGTATTGGCCCCGTGACTTGCGTCCACTTCTCGAAATCGTTAAGGTCGTAGTTTTGGTAATTTGACTTCATAAAAAGACCATTTAAGTTAAGAATCTCTTGAATATCTTATAGGACGATTATATATGGAAACTAGGTAAGTTTTAGATAACTTTTTACACGTCCAAATGAGATTCAAACGCAATTACCCATGTCTCTCAAGAAACACACTTTTTCCAAACTCCATTTAAGAACAAAAAGAGCTTAAGGTAGACGACGAAGGCTTCAAGGATTCCATTCAAACTTCATGGAATATGCATCTATAAGATATAGGTTTTTCACTCTTGGTATTACTTTACCCAAGAGGTCCTTTCGAAGGTAGTCTTCAAGACATTCAAATTCTAGGGTTTTTACTCCAAAAAAGGGTTCTATTTTTAACTTTAGATTTGTGACTGTAGATGAAAAATGATGATTTTTATGTTTGTTTTAACACGAGTTGTTGAGTATTTGATAAATTATGTGTGAATGTCGTGTGAATCATGATATTTATCAAAATAATGGTCTTGATTGGGTTGTACTTAGTACATTATAACATGTTAACATTGGGATTGGGACTAGGACTTGAACAAACTCTTAAATGACCCTTTCTGCTCATCCTATGACCTACGAATTGATCTTGTATGTGAATTGAAGAGTTAGTATGGATTACGCTATTGAGTTATTTACTATGTTATTGTTATGATTGTTGAAAGTGCAATGTATGTTATTTAATAAGGTACTTAGAAGCGAGAGGTGAGTCTTCTAAGGTTGTGATTATACTATGTTTTTTATGTTTGCCCATAAATGATGTTACAATGCTATTGATTTATGTATGATTTTTGTCTTTTTATATGTTGGACAATGAAATCGTCCTTAGGAAATTTATTGGGCTATCCTCTTAACAAAAGTAGGGCAACCCTAAGGGACCTCTTTCGTAACGTATGGTATGATTTTGTTATGAACAACATATGGTATCTCTTCATATGCTTCTTTATTGAACTACTCTAGGATAACAAAGGTTAGAACCGAGTGAGTATGCTTGGGGAGTATCTATAGTTCTATGATAAGGCTTAAGTACAAAGAAACCCTCGATATTCCTTAACCATGTGCCAACATAAGATGAGTTCTAGTTCTACCATTTGCAAGTAGAAAACCCTCCATCGGAGTACGGTAGAGTCCAAATTCCATGCCTTGCTATTATGGTCTATTATATTTATTGTCTATTTTTATCATGTGAAACACATATTAGTGTTAGATAAGTATTATAAACTTTAGGTAGTGGATTTTTTACAATCTACACATTGCATGATTAGGGTTTTAAGATATTTGTATGTGAGTCCGTAGGGCGTCCCCAAGACCACTATATGATTGTTCTTGAATGTTGAATGTCTCTTAAATGAACAAATGAACATAATGACTTAAGTAAAAGTACTTTAATGAAATGGCAAGTACAAAGAGTAGCTTTGAGGATTGCTTAGTAGGCTTGGAGAGGGCATATGGTCGTTCTCCTCTTTTCTTACTTAGGTGATTCTTAGAGAAATTCTAGGTAGAGAGTCTGATTAATTTGGAATAATATTATCTTAGGTAGTCTAAAGAATCTCTTTTTGGGTGTATAAATGATTGTATGGGAGGTCGCTTCATAACTCACCCAAGTAAGCCTTAGAATCACCTCGGTAGGAGGGTCTCATGTTTATGTGTTATGATGTGTTCTTGAGGCTATCTTGTCATACATGACTTATATGAGTTGGTGTTATATGTGCTCCTTTATATTGTCATATAATGCTTTACTGTAAAGAGCATATTTTAATATAAATGTCCGTTTCTCAAAATTTTATGCATTATGCCGTACTTAGTAAATGCATTGTACTAATTCCATACATTTTGTCTATTTCTAAATGTGTGGCTAGAAGGTGAGAGTATCTTGAAGCAAGGTTTGGAATCTAGGATTCTTTCAAGAAATGTAGGGGGTATTTCATCACTTGATTTGAGGACATTACTATCTTTAAAGTTCTTTCATCAACAATATTATAATAGACTAAATATCTATATTTCGGTTGTATGGGTCGTTTTATAAGTATTCTTGAGTCTATGATTGGCATATATTGAGGATTAGTATTTCCAATAATTTTATATAAAGATATTATGAAATATTATTCATTTGAAATGTTTTAATTTTGCACTAATATTCATACATATATATTAGCAATGATATCAAAGGGCCTGTACAAGACCTCTGAGAGGTCAAGTACGACATGTTGTACTTCGAGAACATGATATGTTCTAGGTTGTACTCTCGAGGTATGACAAAGTCACTATGCCAATATACGCTAACATCAATATCCAAATGATAAAGGAAAGCACAATGTCTTTAACACAATACAACTTCGTAGTTAGAATGTAGAAATAATAATATCCCTAAACACGAGGACCTATTGCATAAAAGAGTCCAATCTTCTTCAATAGGCCTTCTAAGAACTGAATGACTGGAACCTACAATTTTTAAGAAAACATAGAAATATGGGTTAGTAAACGATTTTTACAATTTGTGGAAACATGTGCACACATTATCTTAGAATCATGCTAAAAGAGACATTTGGTTAAAATCATGCTAAGTTACATTCATAAGTCTTATGAACAACAAAGAACACATACAAGTCAATAAGCATGTATTCCTAGAGACAATATCATATACAACATAAGACTAATATCGATGTCATAAGTCAAGTCAACATAATTTGTGGAATATCAGTAGTATTTCACCAAGCAACTCCAGCATCATGATATACAAACAACGAATGTACATGAGTTAATGACATTACAACATATGCAAGACCATTACCTATTACCCATTACTAAGCTTATAAATGCACTGATCAAGTGAATACCCATTAACCCACTTAACCAAGTAAACAAAACAAGGATCACAAGTAATGTCGAAAATTATACCTCATAGCATTATAAGTAGTAGTCATCATGTTTAGCAATATAGACAAATACCGTGTTCACAAGTGAAAGTAGAATCATATAGCATAATTACATGTAAAGTAACATATACATATTATTTACTTTAAAAGATCATAAGAACAACATCTTATGACTTATCTCAAGGACAACTAGTTCAATGTATAGGTGGAGTCCCACACCCTTTCCTAGACTATGTGTCACCCCTTAACTCACCCTAGTTAGTTTTCACTTTATTAGTTCATTTTACTTTCAGATACCATTGCCTTAACTGACAAAGACCGCATGAGCTAAATGTGGAATCCGCTGAAGTGAAACCCTACACCAAAGGAAGTTGGACTATAAGCCAAGGTAATACCAAACATGAACATAACATTCTAGGAGGATCCACTTAGCTAGTATTCCTATATAGGAAATATAGTTAAGGAAATAAGATATATGTGTAACATCCAAGGAGCATCTCCTAGACGTATCCGACGTCATCGTCCTCTTTGATGTCTAAGACTAGCCTCTTAAGTTACATCATTAAATTCATAGGTTAAAAGTATGGAAAGTTTAAGACAATTAATCACTTCAACATTGAGGTTTTCATAGATCGTTACATATACATAATATATATATATACATACATACATACATATATACATATATATATATATACATACATATATATATTTATATATATATATATATGTATATATATATATAGTATACATAGACCCTTTGTATACGAAGATCACTTAGTCTTCAACTTTTATTGCACGTGGATATATAATCTATAACTTAGTCTCAAATGGACGTCTCATCTCATAACCATCTAACAAGAGAACAATGAATCGGTCCTAGGCCATACATCAAAATAATAAGTCCTCATATAGGCTATACAATATTTAGTAATAAAATTTAAGGGAAAGAACATAAGAGACTTTAAACTAAAATAACTTCATAGCCTGATAGTGGCATTGCCCTCAAAAAGTTAGGAACTACACAACTTTGATGAATAAGAATTCCAAGCCTTCCTTCAATGTCGTCTCAAAGCGCTTCAACATTCGAAACCTAAAATGTTTGGGAAAAAAGGAGAGAATAGCTTTAGTACACCACTTGCAATAAGTATGAGACTACATGCACACATATTATTAAATCATGCTAAAAAGGGACCTTTCATGAACACATGCTATTTTACCTTTTAGAAAAAACATATGAATATTTAGAGAAACATACCAATCAATAAGAAAAATTCATTAGATCTAATCATGTACATCACAAAACCACCAAAGCTAAGTGTAGTCTACCTAATATACATATTATATACGTGAACACGTAGTCAAAATAACCCTATTATAAAGTCATAATAACATCAAGCATGGATAAGAGTTCATTACAAAATATGCAAAGCAACACAATTACCCATGAACCCTTATTAGGCTTACATATGCAATGAACAAGCAGAACGCCATAAACTTACTCAATCATGTAACCCAAATAGAATCATGACCACCATCTAACTTCTCATAGCATGTCATTAAGATCACATTTCATAATCTTTTAACAATGAAAATCAACATATATTCACAAGTGAAAGTAGTAATCATATAGTATCAACAATATGCAATATCATCATATACATGTCAAACTTTTTGGCTACTAGTGGAGTAACAAAAGATATACTAGATTCTGGATCAAGTAAGGCATATACATCAATAGAGAAGGCTTTCAACATATCGGTCACCATGTTGGGAGAAGTCTTTGGATAACCCCTAGAGACAAGAGAATAGAAGTGGTTATTCTTTGGTGCCTCATTAAAATCACTTGCTTGAGCTTGACCAGTACCCTTGTCTTGAATCGTCATATTAGGGCAATGCCTTACGTTGTGCCCAATTTTGCCACAACAAAAAATTCTTTGTCCCCTTAAGGCAATCACGATAGTGCTTCTTGCCACACTTTCCGCACATTGACTTCTCGGTTGGTGAATAATTACCTTTTCCCTTCTTGGTTATAGGGTTAGACACCATATAACCACTAGATTTTAGGAACACTGGAGGGACATTACTTGAAACCCGCTTCTTAAATCTAGGCTTATCTTGTATCTCAATCCTATTCTTTGAAGAAGTTCCATCAAACGATCTTACCCTCTTAAAATCATTACTCTTCCTCCTAGACCTTGCCTCTTCTACATGCCTGGCATGCACCATAAGACAAAAAATGTTCATGTTTCCATGTAGCGTAGCCTAATGAAACTCCTCTAGGAAATTGTTCGACACCTTCATCACAAATCGTGTCATTTCATCTCTATGATCGGAAACCAAAGAACAAACATATGTCGATAATCTAGTTAATTTGAATGAGTATTAATCAACACTAATACCTCCTTGGCGAAGGTTTATAAACTCCACTACATTTTAATCCCTCATCATCCTAGAAAAGAATTGATCAAAAAAATCCTTCTTGAAACTCTCCCAATTAAAAGGACCACCTCTGAAGAAACTATTATACCTACATTTCACAATCCATGCTTGTGCCACGTCCTTGAGTTAATAGGTGCGCAACTGGGCCTTCTCACTTGTTGAAAACCCCATAGACAAAAGTTTTTTAGGGACATCATCGATGAATTCTTGGTGGTCCTCATACAACCATAGACCCGTAGAAGTATGAGATTTCATCCTAGTGAAGTACCTTAGACGGGAAGCCATAGTAGTGACTTGTTGATGAGGACGGCGCACTACCTCCCGTTTTGCAGGGGCCATCATTCATTTGTCTTTAGCCATGGCCTCTTGTGGTTGAGGAGTGATAGCTTGGGACATTTGGAAAGAACGATCCTCATATTTTCATCCGTCAAAGGAGGAGGATTGACCAGTGCATGCTCAATGTCAGCATCTTCTTCAAGTGGAGGAACTTGATCACAATGAGGAGGAGCGCCCACATTGGCAATTTCCTCTCTGAGTCTTCGAGCTGCATTTAATCGAGTTTTCATTGTTCCTATAAGCATAACAATAAGATTAGATGCAAAGGCACGCCATAAGTACACTCTAATGGAATGATATAGGATTTCCAAGAAAGAGAGTGATTCCTAGGCATCACATAGGTTCCTATTCATAAGTGTGGCGATCTTCACAAATATGAATAAAAACAAACATAGATGTGGTAGAGAGAGACACATAATTCAATGATATTTAACCTCATGCTATATTTGAAAGTTTTTTACATTCGGGATTACCTCCTAGACATAACAGGTGTCGTCATCCTCTTAAAGGAGTAAGACTAGCTTCTTAGTCTCTTGTCATTGCATTCATAGGTTGAAATTGCAAAAAAATTTAAAACTTTTCACGAAATCTACTCGAAGGTGGAGATAGAACTCTACATACACATAATATAGTCGTATCGAATATTAATGGACCCTTCATATAGGAAGGTAAGGTAGCCTTATACTTTTATTGCACATACATATATATAAGATAGAAAGATAGTCTCAAAGATTGTCTCATTTCATACCATCTAAACGATCATCACAATATGGGCAAAACTCTATATCAAATGTAAAGAAGCCACATATAGGATAATAAAAGTTGTAAACAATGAACGTGGAATGAACATAAACATCTTAGAAAACCAAAGGAACTTCATAGGTATGATATTGGCATATCCCTTGTAATGTCAGGACCTACCTACTGGCTTGATAGTGAATGTACAAGCCTTCCTTAAATCGTCCCGCATGACTCATTAACTACCAGAACCTAAAACATTTGATAAAAGGGAATAAAATGGGGTTAGTCATGTACATGTACAAAGTATAAACACCATATGCACATAATATACAAATATGCTAAAAAGGAACATTTAGTCAAAACATGCCATTTTACCCCTTTTTAAAAATCTAATGCAAAACCAAGAAAGTCATACCAATACACACAAGACATGCTTACTAACTCAAACAAGTAATATGTATCCCAATGTACTTGAACCCATAATTTACAACAACCCTATCATCAAGGAATAACATCGCAAGCGTGAATAAGAGTTAACCATATCATAATAATCAAGAGAACTACGCATGAATCCTAATCAAGACAAAAATGGAATGACCAACCAAAACCCCATAATCTTACTCAATCACGTATCCTCAACGAGAAACCATAACCAACATCTAACTTCAAATAACATAAGATTTAGATATACATTTCATCTTATATTAAGAACATAACCCAATGCATACTCATAAGTGAACTAACCAACATATAGTATCAACAATGTGTAAGTTCATCTAGAACATATCATATATCATTAAAACATAACCATATATAAGAAAATTCTCATAAGACTCCCATTAAGTCTAACTAGTGCAATGCTTAGGTAGAGTCACATACTCCTATCTAGACTAAGCTAGACAACTTAGGTTATCATAGTTAGAGTTCAAATCCTTTGATTAATTTTACCTTTTTGGGGACATATTGCCCTAACCGACATAGACCACATTATCTAGTGTAGAACCCGGTGACATGAAACCCTACACAAGCCTACATTCCAAGGTAGTACAAAAATATGAAACATAGCTACTACATGGATCCACTAGCTAGTATTCCTATGAGGGCATCATAGTTCAAGAACTAGAAGATATACTTGGGAGCCTAATTATGAACCATGCAGTATAGTCTCCAATCTCAAAAGTAATTTAAATCTCCTACCTTCCCGATGTGGGAAGGGACAGACCTCAATCTAATTCACTCGATGCTAAGCTAGAGTCTCTTTTTGAAATGTCTTTAAGCATTTACATATAAATCATATCTTCGTTTAGGTCATAGGTTTTACCCCTTGTGTAGTCATCATCATCAATATCATAATAATAATAGTATTATCATAATTCCATTCATCACCATTTATATTGGTGAGGTTAAAACATTACATATCAATTCATAAAAAATCACATTGGTATACATCACCATCCTTATATCATTGACATCTTTATCTACCTCACAACAATAATCAATATATTTCAATCCAACATCATAACATCCTATCAACCTAATATAAGAAATACTCCAATAACATCATGACTTAACACCAGTTAATCACAATTGAAATAAAGATGTAGATTTCAAGACTTACCAATTCATTCTCATAGTTTACCATCAAGGAATTAACATAAAACCCACATCTGAATACAATTTAGATGTTAAACATCAAATTTCAATAATCAACATGATAACAATATAAGAAGAGTAACTTTACAATAATTCAATACAAAATCAATGCTTAAAACAAGATTACTTATGCCAATTTCCATAACCTAGATTATTTCTAAAGATTGGCATGAAAGACTAAAGTTCATTGCAATTCATTAAGTATTGGTGTAACAACATCATCTTATATTTATTTAACCGATAATCAAGACAATTGAATCAATTACAACTCAATTTACATCAAGATAAAACTTATGGTTTAGGGGTTACAGATCATAATCTTTAAATTTAACAACCATTAAATTTGATCATAATAAATTAAAAATACATGTTAATTTATCCATTATATCTTAAATGATATATAATAAACTCAGCTCACAACATTAGTTCTTATTTGGATGAAATCCACATGAAAACTCATCTTTTGAAATCCATTCGGAAGGAACCATTTGAGTAAAGAATCTCAAAGGTTAATTAGATGCCATACATTAGCGTTTGGTAAAGATTTAATAATGAATTTTTCCTTTTTATACCCCCAAACCCCTTTCCTTTCTAGTATTGAATGGTGGCTTCCAAATAGAGGGAGAAATAAGAGAGAATATAGAGGAATTAATTCTAGAGTTCTCATTTCTTTAATTAGATTGAGGACTTTCTGTGGGAGGTTAACTAACATAATTAGACCCCCTTAATTTTTTAATTGACCACCTAACCCATTAAATAATGAAAGACCCTCATAGACGTAACCCCATCGATGGGCCGTCTGAGAGGGGACGGGCTGACCAGTTTCCGTTCTGCACATCGTAGGTATGTTCAGAGACTTGTGCAGGCGAGGGCTTTCCTCAAATTTTCTAAGTGTGGTATGATGGTGTAATCGAGACCCTATAAGTCCACACACGGAGAGTAGCTTGTCCTGTCGATGCACACTGCCCAGGCTGTGTTGCCTCAACCTGTAGGGGTCCTCCTCAAGGGCCTTTTGGTTTGTCCATGGGGAGTTTTACCAGGACTCTTTGACCATAAATCAACTTAAAAACATATTATATTCTGTTGCATAACTTTTTCGTAAATTTTTGACTCCTAAATGCTACTCAAATAGGTTAAGGCACACTAGTACCCCTTTAAACCAACTTCCGAACATCATGGACGTTCTTGGACGTTTCTGTTGTTAATCTTCCTTAATGACCTACATTCATAGAAATTGACTTAAAACAATACTTATACGTCATTTCACCTATGTTAGGCTTTATGAAACGTCTTGTATTACAAGGCTCTAGTTCTCCTTAGTTCATTTTAGGGCGTTACATTCTCCCCCACACAGAACCACATTCGCCCTCGAATGACACAAAAACTTCAAGAACAAGAAGTACTCACATATCATCACACAACACATTATTATCATGACCCAAACATTCAAAATCAAATCATCAACTAACAAGGAGCACAATTTTACACTTTCAAACAATTCGCAACATTAAAACTTTAGAAAAAATTCACAAGTTAAACATATTCATATATAATATTTTTACACAAATTGAAACTTCAATTCAAGATAACAATTTTCTTCAAAAATGAGAATTTTTCTTTACAATGAGCATTCAATATATTCACTGTTAAGCATGTCACAAATTTGGAAAATCTATTCTTTAGCAATTCTTTAACATGAAATGATTATATGAAGTATAAAACTATATAAAATAATTTCATCACATAAAAATCATAATGAGTTACGAGTTACCGAGACTATAATCTCTGAAATAGGTATCCTTCCTAGCTCCCATCCCATAGGGAGGGTTCTTCTTTGGAGAATTAGGATCTAGGGAAGCTTGATTTACCTCTTTCCCTCTTTCTTCGATATTAGGGCAGTCCCTCATCTTGTGGCCCTAAATACCACAATTAAAACAATTTTCCGTTTAGGCAAGACACAAGGCCAAATGTTGCATCCATCATGTAGGGCACGTAGTTCTCTCAAAAGAATGGCCACCACCTTGGGAACTTTTTTTTGTGGCCTTATCCCTTTTTACCATGGAAGATCTTGGTGATAAAACCTCCTCTTAGGTTTTTTGTGACTAGAACCATCCGACCTAGGCCTCTTACCCTCTTGCCTTATCTCCCTAATTTTATATACCTCAATTTACTTATCATAGACCATGAGCCTAGAAATATCCATATCATTAAGAAACATTGTCGTACAACACTTTTTTTTAACCAATCTAGGCACTCCCATCAAAAACCTATTCATGGTTGGGGCATACATAGAGAGTTGAGTGAATTTGAGAGAGTACTCTTGCACACTCATTCACCCTTGACGAAGATTCATGAATTCAACCATCTTTTTCTCCCTCAACTCTAGGAGAAAGAACCTACCTAGGGATGTCTCTTTGAATTCCTCCCAATCAACCGTACGTCTCACTAAGGGTCTCTCAACCATGCATTGCTTAAACCACACTTGAGCCAAATCTTTGAGTTGGTAAGCGTCTAACTCCATTTTCTCCCTAAGGGTCACACCCGTAGCATCTAAGTCTTTGAAAACCTCCTCTATGAAATCTTGTGGATATTCATCCAACTTAGTGCCATGATATGTGGGAGTTTAATCATCATGAAATTTCTAATACTAGAGGCGGGAGTACTAGCATTAGGTTGGGGTCCCACTCGTTTGTTTGCTTGGGCAACAAAGTCATTGTTGACGACATAAGCTTGAGCCGTGATCAGTTGTGTCAAGTTAATTAGGGAATCCCTCAACTCCGCGTTAGTCAAATCCCCCTCAACAAAAAGAGTTTGAGGCATAAGAGGCACTTGGGAACTTGAGGCTCGTTAGGTTCCAGAGGCACTTGAAATTCATGAAGGGGAACGCCTTCATTCTCTTCCATATAGGGGATCGGAGTGTCACGTACCGACACATAGTGGTAGGGGATCGGAGTGTCACGTACCGACACAAGAGGAAGAAAGATAATGAATCTTGAAAGATGATAATATACTCAACATAATGAACTTAATTCCCAAATGAGTATGGTATTGAGGCTTGAGCCCTCATGGATGAATTTGATGGTATTTATTGACGATTATAATACTTGTTGTTGCCACATGTTGAGTTTATAGTTGATTTATAATATTAATTGATATATATTATCTTCTATTTTGAGTTGGCCGATGATATCTACTCAGTACGTGTGGTTGTACTGACCCCCTACTTTTATGTTTTCCCTTTGTTATTTGTGTTATGCAGCAAACGTTCCGTCAACTTCAACACAACCGTAATTCGGGCCAGATTTCGTCATACCGGATCTCAGGGTGAGCTAACGCTTCTAGCTTGGACTGGATCTTCTTCTATAAGTCTTGATGCCTTGACTTCCGGCATGGACTAGTTTCTTATGTATTTTTAGCTTCTTAGACATTCTTAGATAGTTTAGTTTAGTAATTTGATCATAGATGTTCTTGTGATGATGACTTCCAGATTTTGGGAATATTAATAATAGTTGAGTTGTTTTATTTATGAGTTTAAGTCTTCCGCATTATTTTCTGTTGATATTATATTGAAATGTTAAGGTTTAGATGGGTTGGTTCGCTCACATAGGAGGGTAAATGTGGGTGCCAGTCGCGTCCTCGAATTGGGTCGTGACATAAACGCCCCGTTGGTGGGGTCCATTGATTGGGACTACAAATCCTCCATCTGAAGGATTTTCTATACTTACAGGGACAATCGATTCCCATGGTCGACGGGCCATTGATTGACCAACAGACTGTCCCTTGGGTTGTCGTTTGGTCACTATTTTGTCAGCTTTTTGCATGAACTGGGGTCCTCTTCTAGGGCACCATGTGAGTTCTTTTTGGGGTCGTACCTGAAAACCCAAAAACATAGTCATATAGGTCTGAGGAACATCCCACATAAATTTTTAGCAAAACAAACGCATAAAGCTCATTGAAACACCTCAAGACATAAGCACACTTTCTATAGCACACTTTGTGAACGTTATGGACGTTCTCGGATGTTTAACCTCCAAAATTCACACAATTACTATGAACAATAAATTAACTCATTTTAACTTAAAATTATCTCACCAAACACTCATGATTCTCTATTAGTTCATTTTAGGGGGTTACAATGATCAAGTCTAAATTATATATTAATCATCACCAGATTGAGATCATATAAAGTTCACTACATCATTAATTCATATAATGTGAAGGGAACTTATTCTCTTACCAATTCCTCCTCACTTTTATAATAAATTAGCCATACTCATATTGATCCATAATACCCACAAAATGCAGTAGTTATGGATACCATGGCTTAAATGAAATCCTACTACAATTGCAAAGAAATCGAGATTTATTGAGCACAATAGAAATACAATATAGAGAAATCGAGATCAAGTCTTCAAGAATAAATTCACATTGAATACAAACACGTAATTCATCGTTATAATATATTATAGGCAGTAGATAAAGTATAATTAACACTATACAAAATCATGAACAAATTACCATGGAGTCGAGATACATAGAACTACATTGCCTTATGTAGAAGATAGGAGAGCATACATCAATACTATCTAATCTTAAATACTTTATCCTAATTGGATCCATTACAATATAATTCATAATCTATATATATGATACATAGTGTTTATCAATAAATTTAACATAATCAAATTCCTCATTCATGCTTTATAATGGCAATATTACAGTGATCACACAACGCATAGGCTAGTCATGATCAAATCTTTATACATTGATATAATTGGATCATTCATCATAAGTTCACATTCAATATCGATAATAAATAGTATATATAGGAAATTCAAGAGAATAGAATAACAAATACACCAATAACAAGCCATGATCACAATGTACATGCAAGGGATAAATTGATATTGGGAAGAGCCATGTGTCGCAATTCAATTAGATTGTTTTTAATATTAAAAGCAATACATTATCATCAATTCATCATGATTAAATATTTGAATTTTTTTTAGAAAGAACCCGTGCCTAGATTGAAGAAGGAGAAGCTTGATCAAATTTTCTCTTTGAAAACATTGAGATTAACTATCCAAATGAAACGTTACTATACCTTAATATAGAACAAAACCTCTAAAACTTGATGAAGATAAAATAGGAATCCAATCTCCAAGTTGTTCTTGACCTTCACCTTCAATGGAGGTTTCTAGAGAGAATTGGTTCTATAGGGAAAGTCTAATTTAGAGTGAATTAGATTGGGAATGGGTTGATCAATTAAAGGTACCAAAAAATGACTGAAAAAACCTTGTAGGGTTAGATTAGGACGTGTAGTGAATTTCCCATTCACTAGGTAGCACTTGCAGGCAACCACCGAACGCAAGTAGGTCTATCAACGGGCCGTTTTTGGATTCATTCAATGGGGTTTTCCACTAATGTTTGGGTGAGACTTATCCTTGATAAGTAAACATCGACAAAACCCCCTATTATGTACAATTTTTCAACAAATGGGCGTCGTTTGGTTCAATCAATTGACAATGCTAAGACAGTGTCATGATAGCCTTTGGGTCCATCTTGTGGTCTCTTTTGTGGCGAGATTGGGAAGTCGTACCCGGATGTTACAAACATATGTATTATAATTAACAACACAAGGACCTTCCATATAATTTTCAACCAAATTTAACACATAAAACATATCCCACCATTCAAGGCACACCCAAGACACAGATGAACGTCTCAAGGGCTAACATTCAACGTTCTTGGACATTTGACCTCCAAACTAATTCAAACTCCTTATACTGCCTATTAACATCATTATAACTGAGTTTAAGACATCATAATCTCATGAAACATTTAAAAAGACACAAAAGCATCTAAGGACCCTTTGACGACTTGTCGTCAAACGTCTTGATCGTCCCATGAGGTTTGGCTTCCAAATCACCTCAAACCTTATACACTGGCCCAATATCACATTATAAAATTTTTAGGACATTGTACCCTTATGAAGAACATGTTTGTATGTATACACCCTAAATCATTTTAGGGGTCTTTCACAAAAATCCCCAAGGAACTGCCAAGAGGTCCTTGAGGAGGAGCCAATCCTAGCCAAAATCGATCCAAATCAACCTAACCTATGTAACACATACAAAACTACTTAGGTGTAACTACAGCATAAAACATGTCTGTTGATATTTTGAAATCCTAAAATATGGTCTGATGGTTTTAGGAGGTAGTGCCTAAAGTATCATCATGTTAGGACGTCAAACGTCAACGAACATCCATGACGTTCGAAAGGCTTACCTGAAAATGTTCTTGTATGCCTTAGTGTGTTTTGTCGAGTTTTACGTGTTTGTTTTGGATGAAAATGATATGATATGTCCTAAACTCTTGTAAGAACTTAGTTCGGTTGAAAACGTGCCGAAAACATTCTCTAAGGACACACAAATAGCCATTAAGAAACGACCCATCATGTTAGCCGAATGATGTCAAACCAGCCCAACCTACGGAATGCAGTTGACGCATAGTAGGCTGGTCTTCTAGTAGGCTAGTTTAGACTTAGATTTGGAAGCCTGTGCTCCATTTGAGCCAGCATGTGACTTGAACCACCTACAAGGATAAGGATCCGCTTGTTGGGTCACGGGGCGTAGGTGACCAACTGTCGATGGCACCTTCTCAAATTCTGCAAGTGTCTCGGCCAATCAAAAGGTAAGATGGGGTAGTTACCTAGCCTTTCTATTAATATTTGGGAAGTTTTCTAACGTTATTTTTGTTATTATAAATAATTTTATGCCTTAAACACTTAGAGGAATTTACTTTTCAAAATCAAAACCCAAATTCCCTAAAGAACTTTCTAGAACTCTGGTGGAGGAAAAACTAATGATACAGCTTGGATTGAAGATCTCATTGCTGATTCTTTATCAATAATTCTTTAAATTTGTGTTCTAGCATCGATTAATATTTGAGTTTCATCCTTGAATCTCTTTTATTCAACGGTCCGATCGTCAAAGTGATATTTAAAGTCTTTCAAATCATGAAATTGCCCAATTTTTTAATCTATCCATGGGTTCTTCCATGAAATGTGTTGACTCATTGTATATGGATTGAATTATTGTTGATTAGATGATTTTAACCTTAAAACTAAAAGAACCCTTGTAATTCATGTAACCCTAGATTTGACTACTTAGTGGGTGAATTTATTATTTCTTAATGCTAATTAATTGATTTGTAGATTGGTTAGGGCTATTGAATTATAATTGAATCAAGCTAGAATTCTTTTTTGGCTGCCCTAAATCTATAAATTCATGTTGTATTATCTTTGATTTAATGTATATTGTTATTATTCAATTGAGTTGGTGATCATGGCCATTGGTAAGGGACTTTGACTATTGTATTTGATGAGATGTTTATGGATTGTAGTTGTGAAAATTGAGTAATGGTACGTTAATCTATACTTTTTATATTGAATAGTCTAGTTCTTATATGATTATGATGTTTTGTATGGTACACTTATGGTGGCGGTGCTTATGTGTTATACCTCAGATTAATGTAGCCTAGTCGGCACTACTTTATGAATTATAATTAATGTGGCCTTGTTGGTATTAATTTATGTATTATGGATTTATCAAGTTAGAACTTTGATATGAAATTATTACGACAGTCAAGATGGCTTATGTATTTGTATGGAGTCAAAGCATGAGTTCTTCTAGTTGAAGATATTTATCTCTAGTAGGGCATAGTGGAGTCATTATGTGTGTTACTTGATATTGAAGTATTATGTTTCATTATAGATCATATGATACTTGTGGTACTTAGATACATGATCCTATGGTAGTGAGTAGTATGACCTATAGATTATATTGGAATACCTATGTGTTTCTTGAATTTTATGCCATATGTGAAGCAAGTATGTGTCTTCTTTTAGTAGACTTGTGTCCCTTACTTTACACATGTACAATGTGAACATGACTTTTTTTCTCAGTATGCTAAATATTCTTAGTCTTTTATGTGTCCTTTACACGTGAACTTGAACATTGTTGAGAAGGTCCTTATGTGGAACCTTCAACCTAGTTTGAAGGTTATGATAACCTTAAAGTTGAAAATTGTAATGGTATCCTTCTTGTTTATTTGGTGGACTTAGGGTTTATTTCTTGGAACGACATGAAATCATCTTTAGGAAAGTCATTAAGCTATCATGTTGTCCACTATAGGTAGGGTTAGTGGACCCTCATTAGTAAGGTGTAATGTGATTTGGTTGTGAACTAGATAAATAACTTCTTCATGTACTCATTTATTGAAATACTCTATGAGAACAAAGGATAGAACTGAGTGAGTTTTTTTTGGGAAGTAGCTCTAGTTATGGATGAGTCTATAGTACAAAGAAACCCTTCATATTCCTTAGCCATGTGCGTACATAGGATGTGTCCTAGTTGTACCATTGGAAAGTGGAACACCCTTCACCGGAGTAGGTTCATGACTCCTAATTTCATGAATATCCAGTATGTTTTATATCGATTATTGCATATTCTCATGATATTGGATCGCCACTAGTGTTTGAAAAGTTCTATGAAGTTTACGTGATTGTATGGGACATAATCTAGACATTGCACGATTAGGATTTGAATATGTTAGTGAGTGAGTCCCTAGGTATTCTACAAGACTAATACTTGAATGTCCTTATGTGATGAACGTCTCTTAGTGGACTTGTATAGATGATGACTTAAGTTGTAAGGTATGTTAATGACTAAGTACTTACCGAGAGTAGTTTAAAGGTTGCTTAGTTAAGATATGAAGGAGGCATAGGAATGGTCACTTCATGTCTTATCAAGGGAAGTATAATGAATAACTCTAGATAGGGAAAGTAAATTGATTAAGTAGACATGATTTAAACTTACGTAGTATTAAGTATTAACTAGGTAATATTGGAGAGTGCTTGTGGTTGTTCACTTCTTGTTATACTTAACTAAGACTTTTGATAATCTTTGGGAGGAAAATGTCATATTATATGTATACTATGATGGGAAGTGAGAATGATCTTATCTTAGGTAGTCTCAAGGATCTCATAAGTGTGTGTGAAGGGATTGTATGGGCGGTCACTTCATAACTCACTCAAGTGAGCATAAGAATAACCTTTGATAGAAGAGGCTCATGTTTACATGAATTGAATTAATAATGGTAATATATTGTAAACGGTGACTATATGTTTATGTTGACTTGATGTGATCTCTTATACTTGTGAAATGACTTTTAATGTTAAAGATCATGTTTCTCATAATTGTCTTTTTCTGATGATTTTATGCATTATGAATATGTAGTATATTCACTGTACGAATTCCATATATTTTGTTATATCTAAAGGTGTAGGTAGAAACTGAGAAGCATCTTGGGGCAAAGCTTGAAAATTAGGATTCATTCAAGCAAGTTGAAGTATTCAAAATTATTTTAATAGACTACGTAATTCTATATTTGTATTTTATGTGTCATGTCCATTGTATTCCTGATTCTACGATTATCATATGTTGAGACTTCCTATGATTTAAATATTAAGGATATTTTAAGATATTTTGTGTAAAAAGTTTTAATTTGACACTACTTTTCGTGGATGCATGTGATGAATGATGTCAAAGGGATTTTACAAGACATCCGAGAGGTCCAATACGCCATATCACGCCCCGAGATTGCCATATCTTCTAGGTGTGCTCTCGGGATGTGAAAACCTAGGGGAGCCAATAGACGCCCAGTAGGGTGGTCAACTCCCCATAGGTGGAAGGCGTAGGTTGAAACCTAGGTTGAGGATATTCTTCTTCCATTTGGGCAGCATCTCACCCAAAACACAAACCAGCAAGAATGTTTGTTGGTGGATCTACGTGGCATAAGTGGTGGTCATCGTTTGAGACCTGCAAGTTTTATGTAAGGCCTCGGCCAGCCCAAGGGCATTTTATTGTTTTTACGTAACATTCCTAATATTATTGGGACGTTTTGTTAAGGTTATTTTAGGTTTTTTAAGTAGTATTATAAGTCTAGAGCCACTATTCAAGTAATTATTATAAATCAAAACCTCAAGACCACTTGGAAATCTCTAAAACACTTTTGAAGCTATAAGGGAGATTGGATGTTAAAGGTTAGTTTATCCAACCATTTTTCTCCATTTTTGTGGTCTAGAATCAATTAAGGTATTAGATTCATCTTTCAATCTCTTTTCTTCAAGGAGGCAATCTTTAAAACGGCTTACAAAGACTTTCTCGAAAGATGAACTTGTAAATTTTAATTTAGTCATGGTTTCTTGCATAAAACGTTTTGAATCATTTTAATATGACGAACCAAAGGTGTTTGGGTAGGATAATCAAGAGGTAAACTAGACTTATGTAATGACACTAGGTCATTCATAGTTATTGCACAGTGAACCCAATGAGTTTTTAAATTAAATTCTAGGTATTGCTGGTGTTTACACTAGCCTATAAATGAAATGAAAAGAAGCACATATGAATGAATGAAGCAATCTTTGTGCTTGCTAAAGTAGGCTCCCTTGTTCAGGTCACATATGTTGAGCCCTCATTTTGTGAAGTCCTAATGTTAAATCCATGTCCAGGGTCTCACGGCATATGAGTGAATGAAACAAAATATTATATGTGCTATATGCAATATGCTATAATATGTGTTTAATATGATACATATGATGATGCATGTTACTCTCATGGTATCGCTTTCGTAGTCCAATTTTTGCAAGTCCACTGAATAGACTTTCAATACTTCGTACCGTCAATAGAGAGCTATTCTAAATCATTCATGTCCGTTGTGTGTGCTTGCATATACCTATTCTTAGTACGACTGTATCCTAATTCCATACATTTATCTTCTTTTAGGTACAGTTTCATCTGGACGTTTGAGCTTAAGAGTCAACGCAAAAGTTATCGTGATGTGGAGCTTTCATTTTTATTTCTTAGGACCTCATGCTTTCAAGGATGCTTACTTATTTATTCAAGCTTAGACATGAACATAAGCTAGTGGAGTATGTTCCACTAGCGTTTTTTTCGTATTTACTTCAAGACTTTGTATTGGTTCCATTTTTGCAACTCTATATTTATGATTTTATCTTTCATTAATTTATCTTTATTTAGATGGTTGTTTTGAACGTTTATGTGTTTACGTAGATAGTAATATGCGAGATCAATGCTTTGAAATATAAAGTTTAAGTAAACAAAAGTTCAAAATTTTTAATAAAATTAACCTAGGTGATGTAACGACAACATATGTAGGCCTGTCTACAACCTCTTAGAGGTCAACGACGCCGGTATCGTTTGAGTTCTAGATTCTGGTTGTGACAAAAACACACAGTTATTGACTTAAAACATCATAACCTACTAATGCACTAAAATTTAGAGTTTCATAAAAAAAAAAAGACTTAGGAAAAGTATATCTAACCTCTAGAATTGAACAAGTGAGGGTACTGGGATCTCATGTCAGCCTCGAACTCCTATGTTACTCCCTCAATAAGGTTGTCCCTCCACAACACTTTTATGGTGGAAACCTCCTTGTTCCACAGCTTCAGTAGTTGGCGATCTAAAATTTCAACTAGAACCTCTTCATAAGAAAGGTTCTCATGGACTTCTAACCCTTCAACCGACAGGATGGATGCTGAATCACCTAGAAACTTTTTAAGCATTGAAATATGAAACACTGGGTGAAAAAAGCCAAGTCATTTGGTAACTTCAGTTCATAGGAAACATTCCCTACACTCTTTTAGACCTCATAAGGTCCTATATACCTCGTACTCAGAATCCCTTTTTTACCAAAACTCATCACCCTTTTCATGGGTTATATCTTCATGTATACTTAATCACATACCTCGAATTAAACAGCCCTCTTCCTCTTTTCAGCATTGGGTTTTTGACGACTGTAAGTAGTAGCAAATCTATGCCTAATCATTCTCACCTTTTCCATAGAATCATGTATGATCTCTGGATCAAGGATGGAAGACATTCCTACCTCAAACCACCAAAATGGGGCCTACATCTCCTGCGGTACAATGCTTCAAAAGGTGTCATCCCAATACTGGAATGGTAGCTATTATTATAATAGAATTCATCAGTGGCAAGTGATCATCCCAACTACTCTTGATGTCAATAACACATTCTCTCAGTATGTCTTGAAGGGTATGAATGTTGCATTCTGCTTTTCCAACCGTCTAAGGATGATAAACAATACTGAGCTTCACCTGTGAACCTGAACTCTTTTGAAAAGATCTCAAAAAGTGAGAAGAGTACTACGCTCCCCTATTAGAAATGATAGATAAAGGGATCCCATGACACCTCACTATCTCATCAATATACATCTTTGCATAATATTAGGCCCTGTAAGTAGACTTCACAGTAATGAAGTGAGTAGACTTAGCAATCCTGTCAACAATGACCCAAATGGAATCATGCCCACTATTAGCCTAGTTCATCACATGTCGTCACTCCCCTATAATATGCCCACTTTTGCCGCACCCATAGAAGGCATTAGAACCTACCATGCACTAACATCCATGCAAACGACCACACTTATCACACGACTTCCAATCAAGATGGGCATTTCTATCATTGCCCTTCTGGGGCCAGACTTGTCCCTTTTGGCATTAGTGTTCCTAGAAGAAGTAAGATTACCTGAGTGCTTCTGCCCCTTATTTAAAATGGGCTTGTCATGTTCTACAAAGAAACTCCGACTAGTGTTGAAAATAACTTGATCTGAGGGCCTTGGATTCTTGACTTCTCGGTCAATATTACTGTGCAACATTGATTCCTTACATTCCTCCTCCAAATCCTCCTATACACCAGTCACAAACCTTCTCATCTAATCCCTGCTACCGGCCACCAAGGAAGAAGCATATTTTGAATGTTTAGCAAACTACAACGAGTATTCCTTGACTAACGTACTTCCCTATCATAGGTTGATAAACTTCTAAACATTAATATCTTTCTACTTTTTGCGAAATGACCTCTACGGGAATGCAGTCTTGAGAATGTCCCAAGTAATGGGGACTTCTCATGGTGCTCAGTCATCTACCCACATCTTTTACCAAACATGAGACACATCCTTGAACTGGTATGCAACAAACTCATCCGTATCCTCTTTATTAACACCCAAAGGAAAGAAAATCTTGTGGACCTCTTCCATATACTACAGGGATCCTTATTAGTTCTGCACCAAAAGTAGACTTTAGGATTCATCCTACTGAAATCTCTCAGCCCGCTAGCCATGATGCTAGCATGTGGGTTCTCCTTGGAAGCACCCTCTCTAGTAGCCTGGAAGTGAAAGCATGTGCCTGAGCACTGATATCTTGGGCCATATAAACTAGTGCTACTTTCACATCTCCATTCGTCAATGCAGTTGGTTTGAAATGCAATTGCACTGAAGTAGCTGGGGCTTGAGGAGTAGCTTGGTTTCCCCAAAAAACTACTTCTCCAACTGTCCTTCCTGCGTTTCTTCTTATGTTCATTTTACTACTTGTACACACAAGAAGGAAGTTAGATGCTAGAATGACACAAAATGTCAAAACACTACACAACACGATAAAGTGTATAAGAAGGGAAGATTCTTAATATCACTAAGTATCTAAGTCATAGTTCTTGTGCACTTCACAACTATAAGCTATATTATTCATCGTGGTTGTTTTGACACTTATTTCAATGGCTAATTCTATTACATATTCTTGAAATAATATTGTTGGCCAATTTTTTGGCATAAGCCTAACTTTCACTAAACATTTGTCATGATATTATCATTACCCAGGTCAATAAATATCATGTATATACTATTCTAATCTAAAAATTTAACATTTGATTCGCTTATAAGAATAATTTTATGCTTAGTTTGAGCAAGCTATAAAGTTGATTTGTCATTGATGATTCATTAACTAACTTTCATTCTTATTCTTATTTCTTTTTGGAAACATTGCACTCCAAAAACATACAAACTTATTTACTATAAACACGTACAATAATAGAAACCTTCATTCCTTTTAACAGTAAACTGAATTTCATAATGACTTATAAAAATTTCATCTTCTCTAAAACAACTAGGCATTACAACTTTGCTTATATCATGTAAAGGATACTCTAATCATATGGATTTAACCTATAGGTCTCATTCGACATTATCAAATCACAGAAACCTAAACATAATGATCAGTTAGCACCACATACCAACAACATGCTCGAGTTTTGTATAACACATACTACTAGAATAAAAAATAGGAAGAGCTAGGGAGATTAACATTCACCAATTTCATTCGGAACAATCCTAGTTTCGCTTTTCTTGAATTCAAAAAATTTTGAATGACTCCTAGGGAAAAAATCCAATAGAAAAATCCATACCTTATTGTAGAATTGAATCTACGAAGATCACCCTGTATTTTACCCAAAAATCTTGAAGATTTTTTTTTGAAATCACATGAGGAGAACCAATCTATTCTTGTTACGTTTGTTCGCTGTTTTCAGTCGTGAGGGTTTCTACAGGATAAATGTAAGCAAGTTTTAGGAACTGGATATTGACAAATTAAACTGAGACTAAACAACTTAATTAAATAAAACAATTATCTAATTACCAAAACGCCCCTCCAAAATTGACTAAGAATATTAGAGCATTTGACTTAGCAAAACTCTAAGAATTCGTTAAAGGTTCGGGTTTAACCATGAATCTTTCAATTAATTAATTAAGTTTCTAATTTAAATAATCAATTGACCTAGTGTAAATACTAATGTACCCCTATGTCACAAGGACCATAACCAACACCTTTGGCTCATCCTAAGTAAGGTACTAGGATGTTTCTTTAATTAGCTACTCTGCTAGTTTCACCCAGTTAGGTCATAGGTATTTTGGTCACACTAGTTAGTTTATTTTAGTTAGTCCAAGATTATTCAGATAGTATAGCCTAGGGTTGGTTTGGAAGCTCGGCCCCACGTGTCTTTACCCAAAGTGCGCCTGCCCCCTTACTGCCCTAATCAAATTCGGTTGGCCTTGGTTGCTTGGTAGGTAGAACATGTGCTTTAACATGTGTTGTCGTGCACATTCCTAACCGTGCAATCTGTAGTTTCACTTGCAAAGTTCACTTCTTGTCCTAAGGATTCTCACTATGTCCTTGGGCACTACTTAATCTACATGATCATTTTAAATTATCATATGCTAAGGTACCTAGGATTCACACTTGGAATACTCTTACCTAATGTGCAACAAATTTCGAAGTTTTACTTGGGTTCTTCATTGCATGTTAGAATTCCTAAACAAGCTTTAATTGGAGCATTTGGACATCAAAGTATATCTTAATTTACTTGTTAATTAATAGAAATTTGCTAACACCCTTAAGCCAATATTATCTAACATGCCCAATATTACTCATTATTGTCCATTGGGATGCCTATGTATCCTAATACATATTCATAAATACCAATAGACTCTTAACTAGACAAGTACATTTTCAGGAATGTTACAGTTGATACTAATGAAAAGGCAAGTATCTATAGTAGCTTTGAGTATTACTTAGGTAGTGTTTGAGAGGGTGTATGTGCGTTCTCTTCTTGTCTTACTTTGGTGAGTCTTAGGATAATTATTTGTAGGATGTTTGATTAAGGAAATGGGAATAATCTAATCTTATGCATTCTAAATTATCTCTTTGGTGTTTGTGAAGTGATTGTATGGGCAGTCGCTTCATAACTCATTCAAGTGAGCCTTAGAATCACCTTTAAAAGAAGGGTTTCATGTTTATGCGTTTTGATGTGTTCTTGAAGGTATTTTGTAATCTGTGATTTATATGTGAAGTTGGTGTGATATGTGGTTCTCTATATCTTGGTATGGTTTTGATAAAAATTATTGTTCGTCATGATTTTATGCATTATGCAATGCTTAGTACATGCATTGTACTAATTCCATTAACTTGTTCGACAATATGTGGAAGAAAAAGAGCATGCAGCCAATCCATACCCAAAATATCATTAAAATCAAACATAATTAGTTCTACCAAAACAACCCAAGTAACTCTATTGGGCAAAGATATAGGAAATATCTAAAAGTTTCTTTTAGGCAAAACCGAGTCAGCTACCAGGGTTGTAACCAAAAAATTGTTCAATCAAATTATCGGGTAGAGTATAAAAAAGAGAGGTTTCAAAAGACAAAGTAGCACCGGTATAAACTAAAGAATAAACATTGTTAGAAAAGACTTGTAACATACAAGTGATCACCTCGGGGGACTCTTCTTGTCCACCTCTAGAGCGGAGAGCATAAAAGATGTTTCTCTTTGGAGTTTTGGATTTCACACTACTTTATTGTGCTAGACAAATTCCCTTCTCTTGAACCCTCACATTAGGGAAATCCTTAACCTTGTGACCCTAATTTCCATACAATGAAATTTGTCATCCCCACTACATATTCTCCCCAATATTTTGTACCACACTTTGAATAAGTTGGTTTATCAGTTTGTGAGTTTCAACACCTTGCCTATCTGGAATTAGGCTTAGACACACTATCCTTCTTTGTCTTGTGAAATTTTGAAGGACTTTTGTTAGAAACACTATTTTTGAAACTAGGCATGTCTTGAATCTCAAGTGTATCCTTTGAAGTACCCCCTTAATAAGCCTTGGGCTTTTTATACTCTCTATTTATCTCTTAAGTTGAGTCTCCTCAACATGTTGAGCATAAGGCATCATCCTAAAAATATCAATATTTTCATGGAGCATCGCGGAATGACACTATTCAACAAAGATTGGACAATCCTGTCACAAAGCTACTCATTTTATCCCTTGGTTAGACACCAATAAAGGAGAATATTTGGAAAATTTGGTGAATATCAAGGAATACTCATATAAACTCTTACCTCCTCGAAGAAGGCTAATAATATCCTCCACTATGTCATCCCTTTATCGCTACGAAAGAAGCGATGAAGAAAATTTCGTCTAAATATCTCACAGGTGATAGGACGTTCTCTCAAAGCCCTATGGTCTCTCTATTGGATGTATCATGATTGAGACACACCCTTTAGTTTATTCAAATATAGCTCGAGTTTTTCATTCGAAGACAACCCCATAACATAAAGAATTTTGAAGATCTTATCAATGATGTCATGGGCGTCCTCATTCACTTTCGACCAAAAGAACATATGAGGGTGCATCAGGGTGAAGTCTCTCAAGGGGGAAGTCATGGTACTAGATTTTTTTTGAACATGGCTTCTAACATCCCTATTTGCTTGAGCCTCCATGGCTTGTGCTTTACTAGCTACCTCTTGTGCTTGGGTAGTCATAGCTTGGAAAAGATTGAAAATGCGGACCTTATCCCTCTATCTGACATAGGTGGAGGACTTGCCGGGTCTTATTCTTAAGGAGGCACTTAGTTTGTCTTGTGGATTGACTTGGTTGCCTTGGGGAGTAACTCCCGCATTAACCTAATCTTCTTGTGGCTGCAGGTATAGCAGTTGTATCCTATATATACAAAAAAGAATTAGAAAAAAGAGGTGATGTAGATATTCAACTATGAAGGCACGAATTTTATGATTTCCATTAAGTAAAAATTCATAAGCGTCACATAGTCTCTTATTCATAAATGTGGTGCACTAAAAACCTATGAAAAAGACTCTACGTAAACGTGATTCAATGAGTTGTCAATTCTAATAGTACTTCAACCTCATGCTCTGATTGCAAGTTTGTCACAACCAGGGAGCACCCCCTAGACGTAACCGGCATCGTCATCCTCAGAGAGGACTAATACTAGACTCTTAGAATTATTCATCACATTTCATAGGTTAAAAGTTCGGAAAATTAAAAAAATTTGTACGTAAGTACATAGTGAAGTTGTTATAGAGCTCTTGCATGCTACATAAGGTTTTTACTTAGACTCCTGGAATGAAGTATACATAGGCTTCTCATTTATATTACATAATAAAAAAACAAGATTTAGTCTAATACTTTGTCTTATATGAAACCATCTAAATGATTACAAATCTTGCACATAGCCAATACAAAGTCAACATGAAAATATAGGCATACAATAATATATAAATAATTAAAAAAAACAGTCTTTAAGACAATAAAACTTCGAAGCTTGAATGAAGAAATAGGTAACATCCCCGAACATGAAGACATAACAACATTTGTATTAAAGAGTGCTGGTCTTCTTTAATTTGACTTGTAAGAACTTCATTACCGGAACCTTCAATTTTGTAGAAAACATAGAAATACGGGTTAGTACACAACTTGGACTATGTGTGGAAACATATGCACACATAATCATAGAATTCATGTTAAATGGGATGTTTGTTCAAAACAATGCTAAGTTACTTTTAAATGTCATATTTACAACCAAGAACACATATCGATCAATAAGCATATAAACCTTGAGGCAAGACCAATATCAATGTCATAAGTAATTAAACATGCATGGTAGCATATCAGTAGTATATAACTAAAGCAACCTCAGCATTGTGTAACAAAAACAAAACAAGTACATGATTTCATAACCTTCGAAGAAGTGCCTGACCATTAACTATAACCCATTACTAAGCTTACAAGTGCACTGATCAAGTGAAGTCCCATAACCGCACTCAACTAAGTAAACCCAACTAGAATCACAAGCAATGTCCAAGTTCATATAACATAGACTAATAAGTAGTCATCCTCATGTTTTGCAATATAGACAAATAACATGTTCAGAAGCGCAACTAGCATAATATAAAATAATCACACGTAAAATCAATATATACATACCATTTTCTTTATAAGAAGATAAGAACAACAACCTAGGACTTCCCTCAACGCCAAATAGTCCAATGTATTGGTAGAGTCCCATACCCTTACCTATATAAGTCACACCCCTGATGTCACGCTAGTTAGTGTTCACTTTATTGATTCATTATAGTTTCGGGAACAATTTCTATAATTGACATAGACCACATGAGCTAACTCTGGAATCCAGCTTCATGAAACCCTACACAGTAAAAATGTAAACTACTTGCCAAGGTAGTACAAAATTGTGAATATAGTATTCTAGGTGGATCCAATATTTAGTATTCTTATGGAGGAAACATAGTTAAGGAACTAGGAGATATATCTTGAACCCTCTAAATGCCCATTAGAAATTGGAATCTCATCTCATGAGAAAACATGTTGAATCTCCCTTCTCATGGAAGTCAACACCTCTCATTGTCAAGTTCACTCGGGTCTAAGATAAAGAGCTTTTTTAAAATGTATTTTAGCCTTTATTAACCATCATGTAATAGTTTATGCCATAAGAGACTAAACCCCTTGATATTTATCAGATTACTCAATTGGAATAGCATGAGAACTTCCTTTTAATATAACTCTCATATGTGAGATCAACACATTATCATCATCCTATCATAGTAAGGCACATATGTTATAATCAATCATACATTAATCATACCATAACCTATCTAATATAACAATAGTTAATACTTCAATTGAACATCATCATCAAGTACTAACCATCACAATTGAAGCGAAAATTCAAGATCACAAGTCCTACCAATTTACCTTCACATGCAATCTTCCATGGTCTTACCATTAACCAACAATATATTAATCAATTAAAATACTTAATAACAATACATAATAGTAATTAACACAAACATTAAGTCAATTGCATAATCACTATTCATTTCAACATAAATTAATGTCCTAAGGTTAGGGCAATAGTGTCAAATCATGACATGTACAAAAAAAGTATGTCTGTAACTTAGAACATCCATAATTAACAAATAATAAATCAAATTATATACATAATAATGAAAAAAACAGAACAATACAATTGAAAAGATTAATATCAAATTAGGAACGAAATCCATGTTCTTATCAACTTTTGTAAACCAATTTGAAAGAACCCTTTAAGGTGAAGAGTTCCCATACCTTGTTAATCCTTGAATAGTGATGAGATAAATTTAAGTTCTTGCAGGACTAATCCCTTTGACCTTGATTTTCTAGGAAGTCCTTTTTTGTGGAGAGAGAAACTAGACATAAGGTGGAGGATTTAAGTTATGGGAGTTGGAGATGTTGGGTTAGTGTAACTAGCTTTAGGTCTTGATATAGTCACTAACTTAAGTAAATTTGATCTACCCTAACTGTTAATTACCCAAATAACCAACTAACTAATAAAACAAATCCTACATAAAATGTCACATCAACACCAGACCTAACATGCGAGACCACGACCAATGTCCGTAGGTCACACGACATCACCTTGAGTCCATCTTCTTGCACATCTGCGTAATGTGTCATAGACCTGATATTTGGCCATTATTTGAAAATGGATAATCTTGGTACAATGTATCTATTGACGCCTCGTACACTAGACGACAGCTCGTCGTTTGACAATCGTAGATGGATATGGTCTTTTCATAGATTTTGGCAATTTTGGAAGGGTACTACGCAAGGATCATTGAAGTTTTCCTTGGGGAGTTGTACCCATATTTTTTGACGCTAAGCATATTCTAATACATTTTTAACGCCACTATATAAAATTTCATTAATTTACGACTATAAAAATCTCATGAAACATGCCAAGGCATTAAAACTACTAATTCATAATTCACCTAAATCCATGGACTTTCCTTGATGTTATACTGTAAATCTTCTTAAATGATATATTTTCATTATTTGAAGCCTTAAAACAATGTTCTAAGTCTTTGTTCAACATGTTAGGCTCTGGATTAGGACTTAAATTCTGAGTATTATAGAAAGGGCTTCTGGATGGTGGGATTTATGGTTGAAAGGTGGTGAATTGACCTAATCTCTTCAATATTGTGTAGAATTGGTAGTGAATTGTATTGATTTGAATGGTACAATTATGGTGGAGGTTTTTATGTTTTATAATTGTTAAATGTGGCCTTGTCGGCTTTATTATGTGAAGTGTGATTTTATCATGTTATACCATGTATAGGTTATAAAGGTGGAGGATTGTGTAGTATATATGTATGTGAAGTGAAAGCATTATTTTTCCTTATTCATCATATGAGGATAGGATAGACTATGGTGATGTTTCTATGGAATATTATAGTATATCTTTCTACATAGTGTTACTAGTTTCCTAAATTATACATGTGTTGTGGAATATGTGAAAGGATGATGATTTGTGTGTCTGCATCGCTGGACCAGTGTCTCTTAACATTATACATATAAGCATCTGAATGGCAACTCTTGAAATAGTAGGCATAAACACATTCGTCATGTATGTGTATGAATAAGTGATATATGACCTTTAACAAGTAAAGAAGGTAAATAACATTGAACCATAAATATAGAAATAAGGATATATAATCTTTGATGTTAAATGTCATAAAGGTATTCTTCATGTGTGAAGGCTGTTTTTAGGGTTATGTTTGATGGAACGACATGAAATCATCTCTAAGAAAGACATTGAGCTATCCTTATAAACATTGAGTAGAAAACCTAGTGTAACCATCCTTTGTAGGGGTATTATGATTTTGGTAAGATTAAACGATGGTATCTTTTTATATGCTTCTTCTGATGAACTTACTCTATGGGAAATAAGGCTAAGAACGGAGTGAGTATACTTGTAGTTGTGACACTACTTAAGTTGAGACTTTAATAGTCAGAAACACTTTTGATTCCTTAATCATATCTATATATGGGATGTGTCCTAGTTCTACCCTTGTAAAGTAGAACGACCTCCCTTAGAGTAGGGTACACTCCAAATTAGATGCCTAGATAGTATGGTCTATGTCAATTAATGCCAATGCTTACCATGTCAGATAAATTCTAGTGTCTAAGAAGCTCTACAATGTGTAGATAGTTGAACGGGACTCTATATATACATGGCACTAGTACCCTTTGATGATACTAGGAGGAGGTTTCCGTGGGTCTTCTCCAACACCATTATGTGATACCCTCAATTGTTTAATGTCTTGTAAATTGATTAGTATCCATTTTTACCTTAAGTTGATGTAAGTTGAAGAAAAGGATCCATATCTAGGGTAGCTTTAAAGATTACTTATGCAGGCTTTGAGAGGGTGTATCGGCGGTCTCTTAGTGTCTTAATCAAGTGAGTTTTAGAGTAACTTTGGGTAGACAATGTAAGTGGTAATAAGGGAATAATCCTTGTTTAGGTAGTCATAAGAATTGCATAGGTGTGCCTTAAGAGGGTATATGGGCGGTCTCTACTTGTCATACTAAAGGAAGTCTTAGGATAACCTTTGGTATGAGGTTTATATGTTTATATGGTTTCTAATGTATGATAGTGTTATATTGTGGGTTACTTTAGATATGTCTTATAAGTATATTTTAACTTGAAAATTGTTTCTTTTGCTTTTTTATGAGGTTTTCTTAAAAAGATAATACAAAAGAATGTTATGAATAAATTTCTAGTGTAGCTTTGTTTTATTGCATGTCACCATACATAGTGCATTCAATGTACTAATTCTATTAATTGCCTTATCACGAAAGGTGTAGGTGGCAAGTGTGGAGTTTATTGATATTAAGCTTGGAAATAGAATCCTTAAAAACAAGTTTTCGTATATGCTCACATTATTCGAGGACATATCTATGGTTATCTTTTCTTCTCAAAAGAGATTGTATTACACTTTGACATTTTTTTGTTGATGTATGGGCAGTGACCCAAAGATATTCTAGTGTCTAATATGGCTACATGAGACTTAAGATTTCCTATGTTTTCTATAAAAAATATATTAACTATTGTTACATTATTATGAAAAATTCTAATTTATTACTACTTTTCATATATATGTGATAAGTGATGTCTAAGGGTTGGTATAAGACCTCTTAGAGGTCGAGTAAATTGTTTCCTGACTAGGGGGTGAGCAGAAGGCTATAAATTTGTATTAGGATTCCAAATGTTTCATTAAAGACATGTATAATAAAGTCTTGTTAATCTGTGTGGGTTTCGGCAAATCTATTTGATAGAGGCTATAGGATGATAGAGTTTTACATTCTTCATTACTTCTGTGTCGTGCCATAGATTTGAGGTACCCTTAAAATTAAAGGGTACCCTGAAGAAGAATTAATGATAAAGTGGTAAATGGGGGAGTTCCCCAAGATGAATAATCTACACAAGGTGTTCAAGTTCCTCTCTATAAGGAATTTCCTATATTCGTCAAGGGAATGAGGTTCTCGTGGTTTCTAAGAATCGAGTAATGGGGAGATTAGAGAGGCTCTTCTTGACCTAGACTTATCCATGCGGGTTCAAGAGACTAAGAATGTTAAACCTAGGGTGTATGCTTTTTAGAGTTCCATGATATCTAGATTAAGGAACATTGTGAAAGTTAATACTTCTATCTTTCTTGTTTCTATGGCGGGAGAGGATCCCCAAGAGTTTCTAGAAGGTGCCTATACGGTGTTGAGTTCCATGTGGGTGACATTTATGGAGAAGGTGGAGTTAGGTTCATACCAATTGAGGGATGTTTCTCAAGTATGGTACACCTAATCTCACGATAATAGGCCGGTTGAGTCGGGTCCTTTTGAGTGACAATAGTTTCAATAAGCCTTCGTAGGTTTGTATTTCCCTTGCAAATTAAGGGAGGTGACAGTGGAGGAGTTCATAAACGTTAGGTAATGTAACATGAGAGTTGAACTTTAATCTATTGTATAGATATGCTCAGTCCTTTGTGTGTAACCATAGGGATGCGATAAGTAGGTTTGTGACCAGTGTTACCGACCTTGTGAAAGAAGAGTGCATTAGACAATGTTCCATAATGACATGAACTTGTCTAGGCTAATGGTGTATGCAAAATCCATTGAAGAGCCCAAACATAGTAATATTCAAGGAATCTGACGAGGGTTAGATCAAATGAGCCAAACCGACCTAGATTTAAGAAGAGGGTACTTGTGCTACATGACGGAAAAAGCACATTGGGAAGTGTCTAGCTTGTACCGATCGGTTCTTTGGTTGTGATAAGGATGGTCATAAGGTGAGGGATTGTCTTAC
Organism: Solanum peruvianum; assembly: GCA_027705065.1. NCBI lineage: Eukaryota > Viridiplantae > Streptophyta > Magnoliopsida > Solanales > Solanaceae > Solanum > Solanum peruvianum. The sequence continues at coordinate 29,352,695 of JAKWJD010001765.1, read as the reverse complement.
TATTGTTTCTAGATAAAGAGATGTTAAGCAAGATCCTCCTTATGCTCCGGATGGTGGTGCATTAAAGAGGAATCACTTCTATGTTAACAAAATTAAAACGAATTTGGATGAGGTGCCGGTAAATTATGTTTCCTCTTATTTGTAATAGGTTTATTATATTTATTGGAGTAGGGTGATTAACTGAGTTGTGATGTGTTAAATATTCTCTTCCATTCTATTCAAACTTGAGAGTTAGAATTTTATAGTAGCATGTTGCATTTTTTTAGGAGTCGAAGGGAAAATTAATTTCAATGATGTCCTTCCATTGTGCATTTTCATAAGTTTATGTTTATGTGGCAAAATGAGTTTATTTGATTATAGTCTCTCATAATATCATGCCATTATAATAAATTGCATATAAGTTGCATTAGTAAATTAGTAAGCTTGCTTTACTATTAAGTATTTGGAATTTTTGCTTAATTTTGTATATAATTATGATGATTATGTGTGTCAAATCCGTGTTTACCTCCCCAGACGTAACCGGTGTCGTCGCCCTCTTTGAGTACTAGGACTAGCCTCATAGTCTTACATCATCACATTCATCGATTTAAAATACGTAAAAGTCAAAACTATTTAACTATATCTAATCGGTGGCTTACATTGACCTCAACAAAAACATAATAATATCAATATCGAGTATACGTTGACTCGTTCGTATAAGAAGGATAAATAGACTTCTAATTTTATTTGACATATTTATATGAGATTGAATAAAGTCTCAATGATTGTCTCATCTTATACCATCTAATCGATTATCATAATATGGGTATACCCCTACTTCGAAAGTAAGAATCCACACATATAGGCTTATACAACTCGTACACAATGAAAATAGAATAAACTCAATGGAGTTAAAATCATAACAAAGAAACTCCATAAGCAAGATATCTACATCGTCCTCAAATAGTGAGGACCTACATCTTGGATGAAAGGAGATATCCATGTCTTCAATAATATCGTCTTCCAAACCCTTCAACGACCGCAACCTAATATGTTGGGGAAAAGGGAAGAAAATTGGGTTACTACTCCACATATACTAAGTATGAGACCAGAATGTAAATAGGTAAATAAATTTAAATCATGCCATTTTACCCCATTAAAGACTTATGCAAAACCAATAGTTAAGGAAATCAAATGTATATCAACATGCTTGAACTAATAATATCATATACTCTATCACCAAGTAATATCATTCCAAGCATTAATAAGAGTTATCACATATGCATATTAGTAACATCATGAATCTCCCATGAAGGAAAACTAGTGGAAGCCATAAGTAGATTCCCATACCCCTACCTAGGCTAATTCAAACCACTCAACTCATTTTAGTTAGTCTATACTTCATTATTTCATTTTAGTTTAGGAAAAACTCACTTTAACCGAACTAGATCACATGAGCTAAATGTGGAATCCGGTGTCATAAGACCATACACCGATAAAAGGCACCTTGTCGGCCAAGGTAAAACTAATATAAACATAGCTTAGTAGGTGGATCCACTAGATATTGTCCTATGTTTGAAACATTGTTTATGGAGCATGGGCGATCATGGAAATATAAACTATAATAACTACATTGGGCCATGAGGATATCATCCCTATGAAGACCGTAGTTAGCCCTACCTTCCCTACTTGGGAAAGTTTCACTCCCTCAGCTACAAGATCACTCGGTGCTAAGATAGGTCCCTCTGTTGAAAGGTATTTAATTGTTTATTAAAAATCATAACTTAGTTTAAGTCATAGGTTCTAGCCCTTGTATATTCATCGGCATAGTTCAATAAGAATTTCATGAGTAATAGTCTTTTTCATCACAATTCGAATAAGTGAGGCCAACACTTTACATATCACATAATATTAGGGAACATTAATACACATCTCTATCCTTATAACATGTACACCCTAAACAAAGTCACAACAAAAGTATAAGAGTATTTAATTCAATCATCATTTCATCCTATAAACCCTAAATAAGACATATTCCAACACAACCTCATGACTTGATCACAATTAACTACATGTTGGACTAGGAAATAGGAAAGCCAAGACTTACGAAGCCTACTCCATGTTTAATCATAAGGACCTTACCATCCACCATAAATTCAACTCAATTAAGGGAGTTTCGTCATCAACAAATATAAAAAATCATATACCAAGATAAAGAGAATCACCATAACATAATTAAACACCATATTATAGTCTAAGATAAGATTCATAAACCATTTTACAATATACTTCATGCCCTAGATCACCTCTTGACAATTAACATAATAGACCTATAATTTATCTTGAGCTATTCTTATAAACACTATAGTAAATTAATCTAATCAATAACTATAAAAATTACAAGATCACAAACAAGGGTTAGGGGTTGAGGATCATGCTTTTCAATTATGTGAAGCCGTTAAAGATTATTGCAATAAAGTAAAAATTACATGTTAATCTACTCAATTCAACCTAAACCAGTCATTAACCACTCAATTCATAACTTCAATTTCGTTATTGAACGAAACCCGTAAGAAACTAAACCTTTGAAAATTTATTTTGTAGGATCCCTTTGAGGAAAGAATCTCAAAGTTTAATAGATCCCATACCTTATTGTTTTATGACAAATTGATGGTTAATCCACCTGTTTCAAACACTCAATACACCTTCTATACTTGTCTTCAATAGAGTTTTCCAAATAGAGAGAGAAAGAACAGAGAACATAGAGTAATTTATTTTTGAGTAGTGTTTAGATTAAGTGAGGTTAAAGACTTTATATAGTGACAAACTAACTTAATTAGACCCCCTTAAATCCCTTAATTTACCACTAACACCCCTTAACTAATAAAATGAATTAATTAAAACATGAAGGGCTACCAACCTCCTCACACACGAGACCCCGTCGATGGGCCGTCTATGAGTATGCGGTTTGGTCCCCCTCCGTACTGCACGTCTGTTGTCTCTGTAAGAGACTTGTGCAGTCGTGAAATTTCTCAAATATTCTACTTATGGGACGATGTGGCATCGATACCTCATTGATCGAAAGACGGACCATAGCCTACACCTCTGCACTCCGTCTATTAGTCAAGAGATTGTGCAGGTGAAAGGACCTTCTCCACTAGCCTGAGTGTGGGACTACGGTGGCATCGTCGCTCCGTCGTCCATACACTGGCAATCTTTTCTGTCGTCGATGTACCCTACTAGGAAGTGCTGCATCCAAATATAAGGGTCCTCCTCAAGGGCCCTTAGTTGCTCCTTGTGGAGTCAAACCCGTATGTTTCAACAATGGAACAACTCAAAAACCTATTAAATACCTTTCCTCCAATTTTTCGTACGTTTCAAACTCCTAAAAGTTAGTCAAAAAGGCTTAGGCACACTTACATCCCTATGAACCATCTTCCCGGGGACATTGGATGTTTTTGTTCTTAAACCTCCTAAATGGCCTATATCCATTAAAAATGGACTTAGAAACGGTGTTTAATCTTTATGACACCTATGTTAGGCTTTACAATGAGTCTTAGATTTTCAAGGTGTTACATTATACCCCCTTACGGAAAATTCGTAACCAAATGACATTAATATTTTTTTTGAAGGAAGGAATACAGTCAAAACTAGATGCTCAACAAAACAACAATGTCCTAGCACATAAGTCATATCATTTCAACTAGGCAAACTCAATACTCCAATTAACACACAGATTGTTCAACCACTACATCGTGAGGCACCTTTTCCTTCTCATCACATACATAAGCTTATATGTATTTCATGAGTCAATTTGCATAAGAAATAATATTATCCACTTGCTACATATTACTTCAATAAGAATCACCATACAAAAATGCACAACATAACTAAAAACAAGAAAAAATAAAAAATTTCAAGTTCCCAAACAAATATTATAGTTACTTTACTGTAAAAACTACTGTGATGTTTTCAAAAATGCCATTTTTGTAACACTTCAACGAAAAATCAAGAAACAACATATTCTTATCATTATTATATAATAAAAAGAACGAATAACCTTAATTCTACAAAAGATGAGGATAATGAGATTTCATATCGTCCTCGACCTCCAAGGTAGCACCCTCCATTAATTGATTTCTTCATAACACTTTTACGTATAGAACCTCTTTATTCCTTATGTTCTTGAATTCCCTATAAAGAATTGTAACAGGAACTTCCTCATAAGCAAGGTTATCTTTTACTCCAAGTCCCTCACTAGGAATAATGGACTCAGGATCACCAATACACTTTTCCAACATAGAGACATTGAAAACCGGATGAACCGAAGCTAACTCATTAGGAAGTTCAACTTTATAGGACACTTTACCAACCCTTTCAAATATTTGATAGGGATCCACATAACGAGAGCTCAATTTTCCTTTCATGCTTAATCTAACAACCCCTTTCATTAGTGAAATCTTAAAATACACTTTATCACCGTTTTCAAACTCTAAATATCTTATTCTATGTTCGTCATAAGACTTTTGCAAACAATAGGCCATTTGCAACCGGTTCCTTCTGATGGGAACATTCTCAAAGGTCATAAAAATAAATTCAAGACCTAGAATCGACGACTCACTCACCTCGAACAAACCTATAGAGGACATCCATATTCTACCATACAAAGCATCATAAGGGGACATGGATATGGATGAACGAAAGCTATTGTTATAAAAGAACTCCACCAAAGGTAAGTGCTTATCCCAATTTTCTTTAAAATCAATAATGCAAGATCTTACCATATTCTCACTCGTTTGAATAGTGCATTCTTCTTGACAATCCGTTTGGGGATGAAAAGCGGTGCTCAACTTTACCTTGGTACCCAAACCTTCTCGGAACGACCCCCAAAATGTATATGTAAATTGTGTAAATTGTGTACCCCAAATAGAAATAATAGACAACGGAATACCATGATGACACACAACCACATCAATGAATATCTTTGCATAGTCCACCGCCGAATAAGTAGACTTGACGGGAATAAAATGAGCGGACTGAGTCAACATATCAAAAATCACACATATTAAATGATATGACTTTTGAGTCCGTGGATTCCCTACTACAAAGTCCATATTATTGTCCTCCCATTTTGAAATAGGAATTTGGATCTGTTGTAGTAAGCCACAGAACTTTTTGATGTTTTGCCTTTAATTGTTGGCAATTCAGACACATAGCAACAAACTCCACTATGACCTTTGATACGCCCAAACTTACTTCTCAAATGAGAAGTAAAGCGGTCGCGTCAAGTAAATAACCCAACCAGTGAGGTTGGGATCGTTCCCACGAGGAAAATAGTCTAGACTTAACTTTAACTTATTATTACTATTGTTCGATTGATAACTTCCTTAGAAAGTAAAAACATAAAAAGGGGGGTTTGTATTTCCTAATGAGTAAAAATAACTAACGAACTTGACAGAGACACTTCACAGCTTTTAATTTTGGGTTTTAATCAATTAATCAAAGTAACTAGGGTTTACATGTTCCCCACAGGTTCATAACTTGATAATTCTAACCATAAAAATTCTTTCCTAGTATCTTGCATGCAAAGTGATAAAGTTATATATTTCTAAATCCTTGGTCCGGCATCTAGAAAATCTCACTCCGCACCTTGGTCCAGCTACGTGTGTTGCTTTCCTAACCCTTATCTTTACATCATATTAAGCATCGTATTCGATATTTGACTAAGTTATTACCTCATAACAATCAATACTAGCCTATTAGATAGTATATAATAAATCTATGTTAATAATTCTTTTCTTATTATCTACCTCCTTGGTCCGGCAAGTATCATTAAGGCGAGTTCTAACGTTGATCATCCGTTAAAAAGACTTCTAAGCGAAAGAATTATTAATACATGCAAGACACTATTCTAGAATTGTTATTTTAGCTAGGGTTTATCTCATTATTTGCCTATGGTTCCCACAACCCTAGTTATGGAGTTTAGTTACTCATAGACACAAACACAATATTCAAATATGTTAACTCAGAATTCATGTACTTACTTCAATGAGAAAGAATAAAGTCCAAAAATTTGCTTGATTAATCACCAAAAATCAATTGTAAGAATCTCCAAAAATCAAACACTAATACACAATGTCTAATAATATGATGTCTAATGTAGCAGAGTCTAACCTCATAAAAGAGGTTTTTCGAACTATTTATAAAAAATAAAAACCTAATTAAACAAGGATTCTAATTACTGGAAATCTGCCAAAACGCGGCTGGGTCGACGGACCACGCGACGGACCGTCGTGGACTCCGTCATCCCATACTTGGTTCAATTTCTTCTGCTGCTTTATTCATAACCTCGACGGCAAGTGTGGCGGACCGTCATAGTCACAACGGTCCGTCGAGCTCTTCGTTTCAAAATACTTCACTCTTGGAATCTGGGTACTGGGATTACTTCTCTGATCTTCACGACGAGCCTGCAGGACGGACCGTCATGTCCATGACGGACCGTCACAAGCTTTGTAATCCCACACTATGTCTGACTTCCCCATCTTCCTTCAGCAGCTGCACTACGCTGCCACCTACGGACCGTCACAGGAACGACGGACCGTCATAAGCTCCGTAGGTGGTCTCTTCTGCATTTTTTCGCTCAAAAATCTCTGCATTCGGCACTGGACAGATTTCCTGCAAAACAAAGAGAAACTTATATCAAAATTAGCACAAAAAGTCTTTCAGACACACCAAACTTAAGGAAAAAGTATTAATTATACCGTGAAACCACGGTATATCAACACCCTCAACTTAAATTCGTTGTTTGTCCTCAAGCGACGCACTATGACTCACTACACAATCTTTGTACAATAGTATTCATGTTTTATCCTTTGCAATCATTTGGCTACCAATCCCGATTAATCCCATCAAATATATGCATGCTATCACTATTAGGCTTGAATTTTGTGGGATTCGAACATGACACAGACTCACCATGCACCAACACCTATCCTCTTCAATTTCTCACCGAGGTGCTAACAATTCCGGTATTGCAACTAGTGTCCTCACTTCAAAACAAAATCCTCATTTTTCACAGAATGATTTCAGTTTGAGTATAAGGATTACTTTTCAACACTCGCTCTCAGAACAAAGTCACACTCATTCATACCTATTGCCATAAGCTTGCCCTTATTTTCACTGCCTTAAGTTCGCTATACAACTCTTAGTATCACAATAGGACTTTCTTAGCTTGTAACATAGGCTCAGAGTCAGGTAGGGTACATTTAGGTATACATTAGTTACTTTTGCCCTCCTTGACATATCGTCTAAACCTTCCACTTTCTATCACTTTATCTCGCCCAGTTTCTCCCATTCTTTGACCTTGCTATTTCCCTTCTTTCTTCATTTGTGTAAGTGACTCTTTTCTTTTCTTGTTTGTAATTCTTGTATATTTCCTTTTTTTTTACTTCTCTTTCAACGAGTTCTTGAGTCACTTCACTTTTGTTCTTTCTTTCTCTTTGTTCTTTCAACCCCACTTTCCGGAGCATTCCTCAAAACAGCCACCCTCAACTCATGGCTTTGCCATGAGTCAAGGTACACAATACCCAAAGTTGGGTCAGGACCATACGAAGGTTGTCTATGCATTAGCCACCCTCAACTTATGCTTTTGGCATAAGCTGAGTTGCACATGTCCAAGGAGGGACCAGGGCCATCATATTGTTCCCAGAAAAGATCAGTTGGGGTGAAAAAGAAAGGTCTTATTTTAAGCTCAAATTATTTGGATCAAAGAAGGATAACTTTCATTTTGTTTCTTTTGTTTAGGCTAGAAATGGGCTATTTTGACTAAGGGCCTATGATCCTTTCCTAATTGTGTGTTACAGCTTACTTTTAGCAGGACTAACCAGGCAAGTTCTAGCTCAGTACCAATAGTGGATTATTCAAATTTCCTCACACTCGACATCTCATCACTATACCAGATTATCAGACACCTAGTTCGACTTGAAGATTTAGGGTAATGCAATGGTGTAACTCTATTTCATGTTTAGAGCCACACAAAGTTACACAATACCCAAAGTTGGGTCAGGGCCATACGAAGGTTGTCTATGCATTAGCCACCCTCAACTTATACTTTTGGCATAAGCTGAGGTGCACATGTCCAAGGAGGGACCAGGGCCAACATATTGTTCCCAGAAAAGATCTGTTGGGTAAGGTCTAATTTTAAACTCAAATTACTTGGATCAAAGAAGGATAACTTTCATTTGGTTTCTTTTCTTTAGGATAGAAATGGGCTATTTTGAATAAGGGCCTATGATCCTTTCCTAATTGTGTGTTACAGTTTACTTTTAGCAGGACTAACCAGGCAAGTTCTTGCTTAGTACCAATAGTGGACTATTCAAATTTCCTCACACTCACTTGACATCTCATAACTATACCAGATTATCAGACATCTAGTTCGACTTGAAGATGTAGGGTAATGCAATGGTGTAACTCTATTTCATGTTTAGAGCCACACAATTATCAGTTACTACGCCTAGTCATGCAACATTTTCTAGTTTTATCAGGATATCATTTTAGCCATCATGCTTCAGAGTTAAACTATGTACAAAAGATGTAACGTGCCGGTTAAACAGAAAAAGTAATCAGTCTTTTGGGGAAAAAGAACACAGGCAAGAAAACCCCAAAAGAGGATAGTGAGTTGTGCTACTCAGACTTCACCCTAACACTCACTTTCCATTTACCCCACCCCAAACAAAAAAGCATGCAATTGTCCCCTATGCATAAAAAATCTAAATATTAGAGTGGTAGGTGAAGCAAACCTGTTGCGCATAGCGCCGTCGATCAGCAAGCTGGTGGGTCTGGTTTCCTAGAACCCACATCCTCTGAAATCTGGACACCCTCAGTGGTGTCCTAAGGAACAACCTCACCATCAGTAGTGCCTCCGGCTGTCTCTACAGTGCGGGAGCTAGACGCCCCAGCCGCTATCTGCGATGCTCTGATTTGGTGTGCCTCCTTCTTCCTTGCTCGCGCCTCATCCTTTACTCGACCTCTACGCCTCTTGCCTCTCTCTGAAGGGGGAGGTAGTGGAATTTCAGAAGTAGTAAACAGAGCCGCCAATACTGTGTCCTCAGCAGGCTCGACAAAAGGGTCCTTAGAATCCGGCACCCTCGCCGCTAGTATCGTGGCGATGTCTGAACGAAGACTGTCGAGTGCAGCTTGAAGAGTCAACACATCTACCGGAGGGGATGGTCGAGCTAACACTCTCAACTCAAAGGCATCGAGGCGCTGGTTAACCTCGGCAATCTTTCGTTGCATCATCCTCTCTATACGCGCTTTCGACTCAGTAATAGACTTTTGCATCCACGGCTGGATATGATGAAGAAGAGTGGCCATTTGGGCCTCCAATTTTTGGACCCTAGCAAGCGGGGCCAGTAACGGTAGAGGGGCTGTGCTACTACCCGGGATAGACTCGATCGGGGTAGTGTCACTGGATGCCTGTGTAGCTGGGCGGGCCTAGGCTACCGAATCCAGAAGATCATCAATAAGAGGGGGCAGCTCTGGACGGGGCCCTCTGCGGGGCGCCAACTCATTGGCCTTGTCTCTGATGAGGCCGACGTCAACGGTGCCCTGCGGGGTCTTCAACTGATCTATGTTCCATATGGGCACACCTACAGACCTGCAAAGGGCAAAGATCATACACGGGAAGGAGTAGGTAGTAGTGACCTTGAATACCCTCTCGTGCATGACTGCCTGGAGAAGCCATGCGAAGTCCATCTCGAAGCCGGCTATCATCGCCGCCATCAACACTGCTCGATCCTAGGTGATGATGTTATCAGCAGCTGTGGGGGAAAGGCACTGACGGACGAGCAGCCACAAGAACTTTGCAACGAACGTGAGGTTGGCCTTCTTGATGGCCCCCTTCGGCTTAGTGACCCAATCGACACCTGCTCCATCGACTGATAGGTGCAGGGCCATCCACCGCTTGGTGGTCGCTCTCAATGCCTGCTCGCGCAAGAACTGTCCATCCTTTACTATCTGCCAGCGATAGTCAAACTCGGCAGTGATGGGGGTCCGCGAAGAATCTGCACTCTCGCCGTATAGGAACCGGCGGATAGCTGGCAGGGAAATGTCAACCTGCATGCCACGGACTCGAACCTGCTCTAGTGGGGCCTGTTTAGCGGGAGCAGCCCGCTTATCAATATGTGCTTGTAGAGTCGCTACGTAGGATGCGTAGAACTCTCGGACCACTTCCTCGCTGTATCGTCCCAACGGATGGGCTGTCCACTCTAAGCAATGCCTGGTGAATAGGTTGTGGATCTCCGGCATCGATGGGAGACTCCCTGTTAGTACCCGGCGTCTGCGTAAACTTGAAACTGGCCTTCGACACACCACCGGTTTGGCTGGTCAGAGGCTGGGGTGGGGACCTGGGCTGGTGCGCCGGATGTAGAGTATGAACTGTCAGCCTCATCAGACGAGGCTGATGCTGCAGAAGTGGCGGGTGCGGGAACCTGAGCAGAGCCTGAAGCCTCCTCGGACCATGATACTCCTAAGGAGCCAGACGCTCCTTCCTCTATTGTGGCGGACCTAGAGGGTGTGCCGGTCAGTGTGCGCTCCTCATCAGACTGGGAGGCAGTGACTACGCCGGACGCCACCATCTTTGGTGTGGCTCTGGGGGCACGTGCAGCACGGGAAGGTGCGGAAGTAGTGGGTCCCGCTCATCATCAGAGCCGATGATCAAGCGTGCAGACGGGGCGACAAACTTAAATCGCCCGCGTACGTAGGTGCGGTCTTTCTTGGGTGCCATAGTAGATAGTACCTGTAAAGGATCAATATTAGTATGAGTAGTGGCAAACAAGCCAGGCAAGCCCATATGACATAAAACAGTGAAAATAGTGTGTTAGTGATATTGAAACTGTATCACACTACGGGCCAGACGACGCTCGTCGTGGCGATGACGGACCGTCATGAGGTCCGTCGTGTTATACTGGTTCTGTTAATATAACGAACCCTGAAAGAGGGGTCTCTAGACCATCATGACGGTTCGAGCACTTCGGACCGTGGTCGGTACGACGGTCCGTCGTAAGAGTCCGTCTTAGGACACTTAGAAAATGTTGAGAGACCCTTAGTAGAGGGGTCTCTGACCATCATGACGGTCGTACAGGACAGACCGTCGAGCGGACGACGGTCCGTCGTAAGTGTCCGTCGTAGGACACTAGAAAATGTTGGGAGACCATAGCAGAGGGGTCTCTGACCATCATTACGGTCATGAGGACGGACCTTCGACCGACGACGGTCCGTCGTAAGTGTCGTCATAGGACACTTAGAAATGTTGGGAGACCCTTAGCAGAGGGGTCTCTGACTGGTATGACGGTCATGCAAGACGGACCGTCGTGGGTACAACGGGTCCGTCACAAGTGTCCGTTGAAGGACACTTGGAAAAAAATGAAGACCCTTAGGAGAGGGGTCTCTGAACGGTATGACGGTCATGCAGGACGGACCGTCGTGGGTACACCAATCCATCACAAGTGT